>JAVJIF010027815.1:0-50074 GCA_038442645.1 Agave tequilana
AGAGGTCCCCCTGCGGTCCTCCCTCTTCTCTAGCTATTCATAGCTATTTATAGAGGAATTGGGTATAACCAACCCCTTAAATCTCTCCATAATGGGAGGGGTGTAACCAACTCCTTAAATCTCTCTATATGGGAAGTTATTCCCCATTATGTGGAGAGAAAATGGGGTGTAACTGACCAAGTTTGTGGCTCAGTTATAGCAAAAAATGCGGTCTCGCTGGACGCGGACCTCGCTTTGATGTTGAGACGCGGAGCTCACAGGTTCGCGTCTGTGTCAGAACGCGGAGCTGCTCAGGCTCGCGTTTGAGTTGAAACGCGACCTTCGCATCTGACGACTTTCGCGTCTGACAAAGGATGCGAGTCCGCGTCTGGCGACCTCCGCGTTTGACTGAGAAAGGACGCGAGGTCCGCGTCTGGCGATCTCCGCGTCTGATATTGGAACGCGAGGTCCGCATCTGGCGACCTCCACGTTTGACATTGGAACGCAAGGTCTACGTCTGGGAAGTTCGCGTCTGGGAGGTTCGCGTCTGAGACTGGAAGCTATCTCCGCGTCTGAGACTGGAAGCTATCTCCGCATCTGGGAGGTTCGCGTCTGAGGTTTTGTCCGTAGTAATTTTTTGATAGCTTACAATATCTTAACCTTAACCTTTTACTTTTTACTATATTTTGTCTGTCAATCAAAATTTTGAAAACCGTTGCCGGGGGAAGGAATGGTATAGTTTATTTTAACTAATTTTTTCTCTGTTTGTGTGTGCAGGAATATGTTTTAAGAAACAGAAGGCTGCAGAGCAGTGCTTGCGTACCTGTGCCTCTGCTCAAGAAAGCAGAGCATAGGAGATAACCACAAAACCACGCAAACATGGCCTTTGCCGCATTTTCGCGGCAAAGTGGTTGACCCACCTGATGAGTCTTCTGCAGGTACTTCTGAATGGTAATTTTCTGTCTCTTCTATTTTCAGTTTTCTTTAAAATTTTTAATAGTACACTATTTCTAAATAACAATATTAACCTATTGATTGAAATTTAAAAAATGGATAGACTTGCATTTAGGTACGTGTCTATTTCTTTTAAATTTCAATTACTGCTGAAGGAAGCTGGAGATGAGGTAAGTCTACATAGCATCTAGATTAGGAAATACCTGTGGTGATTTATTTGCTTTGAGTAATCCCTATCTATTTCTTTCACACTTTTGCACTAAATCGATTTAAAGGCAAATCTTTAAATAAGACAAGGTGGGAAAGTCATTACCCTCCCTTGGCCCGTAAACCATCTTCGCGGTCACTAACCCAATCCTAATTTAAAATTGAATAGATGTTAGCCATAAGGACATCTCGGACACATTAGAAGATTGACCTAAGGAGGAAGTTGTTAGAATTTAACTCTTACCAAATCAGAGATTAATGTAGGAGATTGAGAGATGAAATATCGAAGGTTAGTGGTTTCGCTTATATAGGCCCATCTTGATGGATACCTCCAACCAATCTTATCACTTACCTAGCCGATTAGCTTGTGGTTAGAGTTTACAATGTACCTCTCGTGGACAGTCTAACCAGTTAGGAGTTGTCTAGATCTAAGGTCTGAATGAGGGAGTGCAAACCCCCTATTTTCTTCTTCGAGATCGTAGCAGATCCCTTCCTTTACTTATCATGTTAATAGAGGTAGCTGCAAAGTGAGGCACCTTCACTATCTTCTTCTTTCGAGACTTGGGCTTCTCAGAAGTTTAGATTGATAACCAGTTGAACACCGATTGCTGGCTTGGAGGAGAAGTTATGGGGATTGGTCCCAAACAACAGTGGACGAAATGTACTGTTACAGGTTGACACCCCGCTTGTCCGCACTGGGATGGCGAGATGTGAACTGACCCTTCGGAGCAGAGTTTTCGCTTGTTGCTCAGATAATCCCGCAAGTCTGTGTTACCTGGATCCAACTAATCCAACACCAAGACTCAAATTGGATGCTAGCCCTCTGAGAAACTCTGGGCTTAGCCTTCAAAGCTTTATTTTTTCTATAGGCGAAGCTAGGATAGTTTCGCCTGAAAGAGTAGCTTCGCAAGGCAAAGCTACTGTTTTAGCTCTGCCTTTGAAGGCGAGCTTAGATCTGCTATGCAGAGTTCTTCCTCTGAGCGAGGCTGAAATAGCCTCGCTGTTAGCACTCAGTGGTGCTTCATTTTTAGCCTTGCGGCTAAAATCCTTAACACTTAGTGTTTTATTTCTAGCCTCGCGGCTAAGAACTTTTTTAGCACTTAGTGTTGTAAGTGAGAGCGACGCTGAATCAGCAACGCTATTAGCACACAGAGGTGCTTTGGCCTTAGCCTCGTGTCATAGGCGAGGCTGAACTCTGTAAAGAGTTGAATTAGCTTCGCATGGTGAAGCAATTTGAGCACTCTGTACTTTGGATCTACCGCTAGCGGCGAGCCTAGCATTGCCCAACAGTGCTATTGACTTAAGCGAATTTATAGTAACTTCGCTTCCAACACCAAGCGGTGCTTTAGCTTTAGCCTCGCAGCTAAGAGCTGCTTTAGCACTACTCAATAGTGCTGATGATATAAGCGGGGTTGCAGTAGCCTCACTGTTAGTACAAAGTGTTTTAGCCAAGCTCTGTGAAGAGCTGGAATAGTCTTGTAGTCAGAGATTATTTTAGTTTCGCAGGAAGCTGAATCAAGAGATCTATTTCTAGCCTTACATGAGGCTAAGTTGGATTTTTTAATATAAATAGCCTTAACAGGGGCACATTTATGTTTACGAGGAACCTTTATAGCTTCGCGCATAGTGTTAACATGTCGGCACGAGGCTATGTTAGTTTCTGCTGAGACTGTGTTAGACTCGCATAGAGTCTGTTTTGCCTGGCCTGAGACTGTCATAGGCTTGCAGAGAGTCTTATTTGTCTCAACAGAGGCTTGCTTCCAAGAGGCAGCCAGAGTTACGCTGACCTTCCTATACTTGCGCATATGTAGGGGACTTGTGCTCCCCCAGAGAGAAGTTATTCAAACCTTTCTTGGTCAAAGTGAATGACTAATGTCTCAGCAATAGACCCAAGGGTCTGATCATCGCATTGTGATACTTGACCAACGAAGTCGCCATCTTGTTTTCCATTTATTATCAAAAAGGGAATACTTACAAAAATTGAGGAGAAGATTACAAGTAACTGAACAAAAATTAAAAAATTACAAATAGAACTCTGCTCTGAGATTTCTAGGGAAGTGTGTCAGTGGGGTTTTGATCAGCGCGAGACCATTTATGTTCCGTTGACAATGCGAGCGATCGATCTTCGAATGCTACTGCTTGAGAATTTCTTCTCGTCTGGTTCCGGAGATTATTTGAGAGAGAAAGATTTTAAGGTATTAGCACCCTTAATTTATCCTTATAGGATTAGAGAAGTGATTTTCTGAATTCTTGGAAGTGAGAGAGTAGATCTCTTATTGGCTTAAGCTTTGAAGCCACCAAAGAAGCTTTATACTCTTCAAAAAGCCCTCTTGGACTTGAATTTCTTCAAGACCTCGAGCCTAACCTACTAATGGGCTATTTATAGGCTCAATAGAGAGTTATGATTCCCTTAATTGTATTCTCTTAATGAGGGATCATGGGTGTAACTACCTATTAAATCTCCCCACTAACTTAGTGGGGCGGTTAGGCTAGCCTCCTCAGCCGAGGCTAACCAGGCGAGACTAGCCTCCTCAAGCGAGGCCGCTCTTCAGCGGAGTTGGTCATGCTTCAACGGAGGTAGAAGTTAGCTCTCAATAGAGCTGTGTAAAGCTTCAGGCGAAGCTAGAAGCAAGCTCTCAGCAGCGCTGTTCTAACCTTCAGGCAAAGTTAGGAGATAGCCTTCTGCGCGGTTGTGTAAAGTTTCAGGTGAAGCTAACATTTAGCTCTTGGCGGAGTGATCAGAGAAAAACCGTAGTTATGAAGAGCTTCAAGGCGAAGCTAGACAAACTTAGCATGTCAAGCGAGGCTAGCCCCTTGGGCTCATGCGAGACTAAGTGTTGAGCTAACTTACCATCATAGGCTTGCTTAGGTCTCTTCAAAGGTAACACTTGGCTTACTGTCTACTTCACCAGATCAGTAGGGTCCAAGTCGTCGCTTTGTCCCTCGGGGATGGGTAGAAACTGGTCGTCAGCTTGTCTGCTAGTTGTCTTTTGTAAATGTCGACAAGTTAGATATCGATCAGACCGGTTGAAGAGCTGTGCTGTCTGAGAGTTTATAGTTTTGGAGTGTCAATAGTCTACCCTAACTTACGTTAGAATATTTTTTTGTTTTATTTTTTTGTGTGTTTTAACAATTCTTGAGTGATATGGATTCTAACCATAATTTTTCAACTTTAATAATAATCCATGTTTTACTCAAACCCATTTCAATTCGGATTACACCAAATCGCCATGGCCTAACTTTTGCCAACAAAATTCTAACCAACCAAGTATGCCGAGTTGGTCTCATCCTAATTAACATATGCCCCAATCCTATTATCATAATCAAAATAATCATCTCTACTCTTCATCGGGTCGATGGGGATACAATGCCCCCAAGCCACATTATCAACCTCCTTTCCAACAATCATCGTCATTTACTTCTTTTCCCAAGCAACCAACAGAAAAATCAATAGACTGGGAAAATTAAATGAAAATTTTAGAAGAGCTCGAGCGACGACTTAAAAAATAGAAGATGCATGAGCCCATCGAAATTTTCAAATTCAAGATCCTTACTCTACCTTCAAGTTCCACCACAACAAGAAGAACCTACGGACTTAGATGAATGTATGAAAAACCTGATTCAAGCCGAAAATTATTTTACCCAATCTATCAGTAAGCTAGAAGCACAAATGAATTGTTTGACCAATATAGTGAAAGATAGGGATGAGAAAACTCTACCTAACACATTTTTGACCATTCATGATTGCCCTAACCATATTGATAGGAACGAAGAATCATATTGTCTTGAAGACTCTGACCAAGATTCAATCTCATCACACCAATTTGAACTTGACTAATCACAACCCTTGAACCAATTGGCAAGTTTTAACGTCAATGAGATTGAACTTGATTGTGAATGTGAACCCGATCTCCAAATTTATGCTTTAGTTCCAAACTTTGAATCTATGTTGACTTCGGTGTCTTTACCCAAATTGGACTTAATTCCCGAGCCAACATTAATTCTTGTACCCATATATTATAGAATTGAATCATCTATTGTGGATGGTCACATTCCATATATGATGAATCATGAATGTGAACTTAAGTTCTTTGATTTGGAACCCGCTCTTGAACTAGATTCGACTCTCGAACCTAAACTGATTTTTCAAGAGTTAGTATTGTTTCGATAGGATTTGAATACACATACAGCTCCCAAGGAAAAAGTTGAATCATATTGTGAGGATGTATGTGATAAAGATGAACTTTTATTTCAAGCAAAATTTGAGGATGAATTTAATAAATTTTATGAGGAGAATTTTGTTGAGAAGCCAAAAATTTCATCTAATCAGGTTGAGCATGAAACTGATTTTTTCGAGTCAATTTTGGTTCCCAAACCTAATATTCTAGAGCTCAAATCAATCACTTCAACAAATTACATTCTATCATTGAACTGAGGTGTAACAATTATGAATGTGAGATGATTTTTCAAACTTGGTCATAAAACGGAGATAGTTTTTATGTTAGGATTTCTCATGATCTTATTCATATTGGGGGTTGTAACGTTGTACATAAGAAAAAGGTTAATAAAGGTGGGTTCCTTGATGATTCACGTTATATAGATTGGGTAGCAACGCTTGGCCCAATTCGACCATCACCGGAACCACCACCATGAGATAATATTTTGCCTTTTCTTTCGTCTTTTTCATGCATACATGTATTTATTCATACATTGAGGACAATGTATAAGATAGGTGTAGGGGAGGGTTTACTAACATACTAACATGGGTAGGCAAACTAACAAAATTTATTTTTCTTTTAAAAATTTTTGAAAAAGAAAGTAATATTTTGATTTATTTTTTGAGGTAATTAAGTCAATTTTAAGAAATAAAAAAATCATAATTATGATTTCTTAATATTTGATTAAAATAAGATTATTTGTTTGATTTTAAGTTTAGGAGAAAATTTGAAAAAAGTAATCTAGTCCTGATTTTTACCTTGATGAAATATACATATTTCGTACACTTAGACACTTAGGGTTCAAAACAAAGACTCTTGTGCCTTAGAAAATAATATATATATATATATGAAAAATAAACAAATTTAATTATTGATTAGTTAGGTGCTTTGGCCTACGAAAGCCTTGGTATTTACACGAAAGGTTATTAGGTAAGCTTGAGGAAAATATATATATATATATATATATATATATATATATATATATATATATATATATATATAATATATGTATTAACACATCTAATAATCAATTAGTTAGGTATTAGGGTCTCAAGAAGTCTTTTACACAAACAAAAATTAGATGAGTTATACATATTAAAAAAAAGAAGTGTTTAAAGGGCAACGAAGTGGTAATACTTCGAACTTCTTTCAAAAAGAAAAGTTATGTATATATTAACATATATAGCATAAGAGTTAAAGTTGAAGAATCCCGAGTCAAAAATCCACGATCACAAAGGTGCATATGACTTAGGAAAAAATAATAGACTAAGTTAGAAATTCAGTTTTAATCCTAATATAAATTGATAATAAATATTTGCATCGAGACTAAGTATAGGAATGAATAATTAGGTGATCCTAAGACTTATAGATTAACCTGATTTTCTCAAAAATCTCTCAAATATTTATTTCTTTCAAATGAATTTTGAAAATACTAAAATTTTTGTTTTTCTTTCTTTTATAGATTTTGTGGGTGTAATTTATTGAAGACCCTCACGAGACAACACTCGTCCTCTAGGGGTAACCTAGAGGATTAACAGCTTTTTTACACGTGCTAAGTGCAACCGTGATTCCTACGAAAGTGAGTTAGTTTAAGTTTGATTAGCTCTTTTTCTTCATCTTGTTTACTCGAGGACGAGTAAAAGATAAGTGTGAGGACGTGATTGTTCATCAAAAGTGCATATTTTTAGTCACATTTTTATGTTTATTTTTTATAAAACATTACTATTTAATTATTTTATTGTTTAGTAATGTGAATGCCTCCTTAATTAAAAAGAAAGAAAGAGCCCAAAAGAAGCCTACAAGTTAATGAGAAGCCCAAGAGCCTATCAAGCTCAAGTTAATTCAGAGATTATCCTATCCTAATTCAGAGATAAAAGATAAAATCAATTTAAATTAAGTTACTTGATCCCCAAGTCAAAGATAAAAGAGAGAATTCAAGTTTAAATTCAGATTTATAGATAACTTGTTTCCTAAGTTATCTAGGAAACAAGGTTATTTTAAATTTTAGAGTTCAAATGAAGATTCTGAAGATAGCTCTCTAGATAGATGGACGAGATGAAGCCACGCGCCAAAACGCGCACCCTGACTCCCTCCCATTATCGCGTTTTTTCCCTGAAAAGCTACGAAAACGCGGCTTTCTGGTGGACTCCTGCGTGGTGGTTTGGGTGATTGTGTTCTATGGGGACTCTACTATTAGGATCTCCTATAAATAGAGGTGCATAGTAAGAAGACAGAGATATCTCAAAAAATCAAGTTTTAGGATTTTATTTAGATCTTTTCTTTTCGAATTTTCATTGTATTTCTAGTTTTTACTTCGAGGAAGAAGATTTGTAAAGAGAAGAAGGCTGTTGTACTAGATCGGTGACAATTAAAAAAAGTTCTTACTTTCTTTTCATATCTCTTTTGTCTTTTAATTTGTGTTATTAAATTCTTAGTTACTTTATTTTATGCACTCTTTAATCACTATGCCTAGTTTCATCATGAATATGAGTAATTAATTTCCCTCGCAGCTTGCAATCTCTTCACCAAGCCTAATTCTATATGATGAATTGATTGAACTCTATGCCTATTTGAAACCCTCCTGATAAGTTAATGATTCTTGAAGATTAGTGATGAATTAAGTTAAACTAGTTTTAGGGTTATACTATTTAATGGTTATTCTTACTTTATACTTAGATACTTTAATAGCTTAATGTTAAGTCTAAAATGATTTTTCTTATGCTATACTTTGAGACTTTGATAAACTAATGTTTAATTTTATCTAGTGTACTTTAATTAGGTTTTTCTTTCTATCTTACTTTTCTTGTTTGAATTTTAAGCAACACTCTAGGGTTAATCTTTCTAGGTTCAATATGATGTTTATTCTTCATAGACTAGTGCTTGATTGTGGAAGATGATTAGTAGGCTATAATCTCTCTTTTTATTCAATCAACTCTTTTATACCATCATCCTTCTTTCTAAGTTTTACGCAGAAAAACGTATCGAAATGCTTCCATCACATCTCTCCCTGCGGATCGACCTGTTTAGCTCTTATTGTAGTGAATTAATTGTAAGAAAATAGAGAAACCTCTTAACCTTAATCTTTTACTTTTTTCTCTATTTTCTCTATCATCAGCTGTAGATCTCTCATCCACTGTACAAGCATCAGCTGAAGCATGACGTCACTTGAATGAGTGAGTTCTATCTTGAGCTCAGCCCTACATCTACTTGAAAAAAGCCATGAAGAGTTCAGTCAACCACTCTCTCAAGCGCGACAACGAGGAAAAGACGAACTCGTAGCGTGAAACCCGACCCATGCCAGCAATCAGAGCCGGGGGCAACCAGCTTTCAAGAAGCAGGCGTTCCCAATTCTCTCCCGAGATCCACTTCGAGCCTTCAGAGTAGAGCAACACTTCACCACACTGAGTCTCCCCATCAACGACGTCTTTAATACCATTAGGGACAAACCATGGGTCAGGCGCCCAAAGCCAATCCAATATGACTCCGCAGTTTTCGGACCGGGAGAGTATTGTTCCTTTCACGAAAGTAGAGGGCACAATACCGCCCACCATAAAAGTCTCCGGTGGGGCCTGGAAGAACTTGTCTGCCAAGCCTTCCTCAAGGAGTATGTCTCCTATTGAGCCACATCCTTCCTCAAGGAGTATATCACCAATACAAGACAATCAGGCGCTACGCCTCCTATCGAGCACAACATGCAATCACTCAGTACAAAGTGATTAATTGACCCAATTCCTCCTCTAAAGACAGGGAAGTACCTAAACTAATAACACTCCTTATATTTTCTTTAAAGCTTGTGTATTTTATTTTAAATCAATAAAATAAAATGTGTTTTTCCTTAAATGTTTTGCCATGCTGGTGGGCGTGTCCCCTGATGCTTGGACGTCCCGAAGTGGGAGTGTCCCTGTTTGGAGGCGGCAATGCAAGCACTGACCTATGGCCCCCCTCTTTATTAGCCTACGGGCAATCGAAACCCTCTGTTGTGAGAGTGTTCCCCGCTCGGAGTCTCTGCCATGATGATAGAAGTGTCCCCCATCAGTCCCTAATGCTTGTATGTCTCGATGTGGGAGTGTCTCCCACTCGGAGGTGACAATGCAAGCACCAGCCTGCGGGCCCCTCTCGATTAGCCCATGGACAGTTGAAAGCCTCTGCCAAGACTTCCTTAAGGAGTATGTCACCAATACAAGACAACCAAGAGCTACGTCTTCTATCGAGCCATAATGTGCAATCACTCAGTACAAAAGCGATTAAGTGACCCAATTCCTCCTCTAAAGACAGGGTAGTACCTCAATTAATAACACTCCTTGTATTTTCATTAATATTTTATTTTAAATCAATGAAATAAAATGCGTTTTATTCTTAAATGTTTCCTTGCCATGCTGGTGGGAGTGTCTCTCATCAGTCCCTGATGCTTGGACGTCCCGAAGTAGGAGTGTCCCCGCTTGGAGGCAGCAACGCAAGCACTGACCTACGAGCCCTCTCTTTATTAGCCCACGGGTAGTCGAAACTCTCCATTGTGGGAGTGTTCCCCACACGGAGTCTCTGCCATGCTGATAAGAGTATTCCCCATTAGTCCCTGATGCTTGTACGTCTCGATGTGAGAGTGTCTCCCACTCGGAGGTGACAATGCAAGCTAACCTGGGGCCCCTCTCTATTAGCCCATGGACAGTCGAAAGCCTCCGCTATGGGAGTGCCCCCTACTTGGAGACCCAGATCGCCACTCTGTTGATAGGCCCACTCATAGTCGATGCATCCAATCTGTCGATGGGTCATACCTCCACTTCAGGTCTCTACCAAGTTCACAGCTCCACTGATGGAATTCCCCCACTCGAAAGTAACTGTGAATTCAACTTTGCTGCTAGGATTTTCCCTCTTGGAGGTCCGGATCATCACTCGGCTGATGGGTCCTACCCCTACTCGAAGTCAACCCATCCAATCTGTCGATAGGTCACACCCCTACTTCAGAACCCTACCAAGTTTGCAGGTACGGTTGATGGGATTACCCCCACTCGGAGAAAACTCCGCGGACTTGCCAAAACACTCCAAACCAACTAACCCTACCAAAGATACAGATCAAACACTCTAAAAAGATATAATCGTCCAGGTATTATCAGAACACAAACCGCTTTCATTCAAATAACATAGTCTTTGCATATGCTTGCACGTGCTGGTTGTCTCAGATTAACATAGGTTATGTATATTTAGCCTATAAATGCAAAAGGCATAGGGTATATATATAAGGATTTTCTTGTTTGAATTATTCCCTTAACATATCGATTTCTTGCAATTGGAAGCTAAGTATACATAATTTTGTTAATCAACCCTGTTATGCCTATATTAACTTTCATTACATTTATCATGCTCCATTGCATGCTTGTGTATGCATTCTCCTCCCCCCTCCCCGTTGATAGGAGTGTCCCCGATCAGATCCAAAAAGCTTGTACGTCCCATCGTGGGACCACTTGGAGTCAACGACGCAAGCATCACCCTACAGGATCCCTCTCGGTTAGCCCATTGGTGATCGAAACCCTTCGTTATGGAAGTGTCTCCCACTTGGATCCTTACTCTACTGCTGGTCCCACTCAGAGCCCTACCATGTTCATCGCTCCGCTGATGGGAATACCCCCACTCGGAAGTAATCATGACCCAACTCTGATGCTGGGATTTCCCCACTCGGAGGCCTAAAGTTTGTAGGTACATTTGATGAGATTACCCCCACAAGGAAACAACAGTGCAAATTCTTCAAACCACTCTATATCCAACTATCCATACCAGAGATAGATATTAGCACTCTAAAGATGCATGGTCATATCAATTTCAAGAAAACCAATAGTAAAAACAAACCAGACAAGATCGGGACAACCATTTCAATTTCAGAAATATATATACATTTCTATTCGAAAAATCTCTCCATTCCAAATATATTCCATCAAATATATTTGAGTACATCTGACAAGAGTAATACAAATTTCCTTTTACATATCTGTGTTTACATTTTTTGAAAAGAAATACAGATGATTTAGATCCGAACACTTCAGTCCTGCCACCATTAAAAGACTTTTGATACATAACAACAAAGATTTGTTCATTGGAGGATGTCTCCTGGAGGTAGTCGTCCATTTTCATCCACGCCACGGCTCTTGAACATGCACATATGCGCCGGCAACAACTCCCATTACTTCAAGGCAGCCAAGCCGATGCCACCGTTCTTCCTGTGTTACAGGAAGGACGGGATGTCTCCCAAGAAGCCCTCCAGGAGCGAGACAGTGGTGTCTGACAAGACGAAACGTCCAAGACAATCAGACCAACACTGTTTCCCTCCTCGCGTTGTGAGAAAGGCGAGGATTCCTAGAAAGCTCTCCGAGAACAGAACTGGAGGCCGAGCAGACTGAGCCCGCAAGACATACTGGACAGCTGTGGAATCGCACAGCAACCCAGAGCCACTCAGGGTAAGTATCACTTCTGATTGAAGCAAAACTCCCACCTGTCACTCTGGCACCCTGTCACGATGACTAATGCGTCGTGGCAGTGACTTAACGACGACTAATGTGACACACCTTTCAGACTCTCCAGAAGAGAAAGCCTAATCACCATCTCCTCATCTTCCTCCATCTCTTTCTCCTTCCTCCATTGGATGAAAAGAAGAACAGACAACAAGGCAATGCAGCAAGAATAGGGTTTTGAAGCAAGAATTGTAGAAGAAGACGGAAGATGATTTCCTCCCATAGATCTCCCTCTGTTTATAAACAGGCAAGAAGCCCAACCGCCTCTAATTCAAATTTCCAATCCCCGAAAGTCAGCCTATGATCCTGAGATTTTCGGTTAACAGAACTGGTAGAAGATCAGCCATCACAGCCATAACATGAAGCCCTAAAATCCTAGCATTATGATACCCGGATTTGAAGAGACGCAAGATGCGACCCTTGCGAAATCAAGCCGACCGTTGTGACAGCTAGCATCCAACTGTGTAATCTTCTATTAACTCCAGAAGATCTGCAATGTGTTGGCCCAAAAGGTTACACTCTCCATTTATACATGTTTTGATGATAACAAAACATATAAAAACTATTTGGTACTAATAAAGATTTTAGAGTGAATTTCAAGTTTGTACAAGTCTTGATGGCTTTAAGCATGTTGTAAGGTTGATGGCGCAAGAGGAATTTTTCATAGGAAAGGAGGATCTAGCTCGGCAACGCGGTTCAGAGACACCTTCCTATATAGACTTTATTTTTGTTAGTTTGTTAAAGGATAGTATATAGTGTTGAAGCTCAAATTCCCCCCACACACAAAATTGCACATGTTTTTTTTTAAAAAAGATTATTTTTGTCTCTTGTGTAAAATATTTTAATAGACATATTTCAGTATTTGCAAACTCAATTTACTATATTTTACAAAGTCTTGACAAAAATGAAAATAAACATATCTTCAAAAATATTTCCTAAAAGTTTCTGTTTTGACCTGTTGCGGTCGACCGGGCGGTCGACCGGCTTTATTACAGGTCAGAACGGTCGACCGTGCGGTCGACCGCAGTTCTGACCGTTGGGTGTGTGCATGTGTGCACGTTATCCGATCGACCGGGCAGTCGACCGCACCCCATGTCGGGCGACCGGGCGGTCGACCGACTGACTGCACCCAACTCTCTGTTTGGGACGGTCGACCGGGCGGTTGACCGGAGCCTGGTAACGGTCAAATTTTTTTGAAAACCGGTCGACCGTGAGTGTATTATCAGCCAAATAGCTAGTTTTTTAAACATGTTTTAAAACGTGTTTTTATTCTCCAAACGTGATTTTAGGCTGGTTTTGGGTCTTATCCTTCCTGATCAGTCAAATTAACATTTACCCTTTAATCCCTACCTATATCCTATAAATAGGGGTGGATGGGGTTGAGGAGAATCACAACAACATTTGCAAAGAAATCAAAAGTTTGAGTATTCTTGAAAGAAGTTTTTATTCTCAGTTTTTGTGCTCTAATCTCTGATTTCTCTCTGAAGTTTTGGAATCAAAACTCTCTTCTACTTTGTTTCATTTTTCACTTACAAACCTTGAGCTTCAATTCTATAAATTATTCTCTAGGGTTTTTTAAAGAAAAGTTTTTCAAAAGAGAGTTTGTGGTCTTTTGATTACCAAGTGATTATTGTATTTGTGGCTCCACTATCTCTGGATTAGAGGAGTGTGATTGAGGAGTTGGGTACTCCCTAGTGGTTGTAATCCTTTGTGAAATTTCTAGTGGATCGGAAATCCTTTTGGGTGAAGCCGGGACGTAGAGTTGGGTGCTCGAACCTCGAAACAAATCTCTGTGTTTGCTATTGGTTTACTTGTGTTATTTACTTGCTTTTCATTCATTCATATATTGTCAATCTATACTCTCATAATAAGATTGCATTGCGCACCTCAAACTCTTATTTAGAGGAATCACGAGGAAGGAGTTCAGAGCCCTTCACGGGGTATTCGGCTTCTAATCTTGCTTTGAGTGATTGTTGCATCATCTCATTTTTTAAATTGTGTATTGATTAGCATAATCACCTATTCACCCCCCATCTAGGTGATTTCAATTGGTATCAGATAGGACTCTAGTTTTTGGCTTCACATCCTTAGAGAGATCCTTTAAATTGCTAATCACTATTTTCATATATTCATTCATACACTAGTAAAGATGGCCGATAACATTAAGACCCCTCCCAAATTTGATGGACTCAACTTTCCCATATGAAAAGTTAGGATGAACATTTTTTACAATCTCTAGGTAGCCTAGTTGCTAAATCTTTGACCAAGCCTTTTAGTAAACTCGAAAGTGAGGAGGACACTTGGTCCGATCTTACTTCCAAGGAATTTGAGGCTAATTCGAAGGCTCAAAATGCCCTACTATTAGCATTAAATGAGGATGACTTAACACGGGTTATCCATTGCAAGTCCGCCTATGAGATTTGGCAACACTTATTGGATACTCATGAGGGAACATCACAAGTCAAGAGAGCTAAAATAGATCTCTTGTGTTCCCAATATGAAAGTTTTAAAATGCAAGAAAATGTATCTATTGATGATATGATTACTAAGTTTACTAAAATCACAAATGCTCTTGCTTCTTTAGGTGATGAAATCAGCAACGACCAAAAGGTGCGTAAGGTGATTCGTGCTCTTCCTTCATCATGGGAAATCAAAGTTACCACCTTGAAGGAATTGAATGACAAAGACGAGATGGAGCTCATAAGTCTTATTGGAAATCTTAAGACTCATGAGATGGAGAAAATTGCTAGAGAAGAAGCAGCACCTCAAAAGAAAAAGTCTATACCTTTCAAGTCTACCTCCACCAATTATGATGATGAAGAAGATGAAGAAGATGATGAAGAACTATCTCTTCTTGTGAGAAATGTAAAGAGAATGTATCACAAGAATAAGCTCAACCATAGAAGGAGATGGGAAGGAAAGGAGGAGAAAAGATCATATGCTACAACTGTCGGAAGCCCGGACAGATTATGGCCGATTGTCCAGGTTTCAAGAGAAAGATATCTTCCTCCTTGAAGCAAAAGAAGCCGTTTGAAAAGAAGGTGTACAAAGCCACTTGGGACTCAGAAAGTGAATCCGAAGATGAAGTTGACACGGCCAATGTGTGTTTCATGGCAAACACACCTAAGGTAACTACCGAACCACATGATGATGATAGTGAAATAAGTAAAGAATTATTATTACAAGCTTTCATTGAACCTTCAGAAAGTTTTGATGCTAAAAAGGAAGATTGTTTAAATTGAAAAAGGAAATGAAATGCTTAAAAATCAAATTGCTATTTCTTCAAAAGAAAAGGATGAATTATCTTCTACTCTTATTTCAACACAAAGAGATTTTGATGCCTATAGAGTTGCTTGCAAAGCTAAATATCCTAAAATTGATGAAAATGAGTTTTCTATGTTAAAAACTAGAATAAATGATTTGGGAAATATTTTAAAAGAATGTGCTTTTAACAATACTAAATTAGAAGAAATGTTTTCAAAGAAGCACATGCATACTCCTCATGCTAAACATTACAAAACATCTCATGCTAAAACTCCACATGTTCATCATGCCAACACATCACATGTCAAAACATCTCATGCTCATAAATCACATGTTCATAAACCACATGCTTATTATGCTTTTAAATATGAAAGAATTTATAAATGTACTTATTGTGGCCGAAATGGTCATTTAGCTAAATTTTGTTATGATCATATAAATAGTACCAATAATCATGTTTGGATTCG
Organism: Agave tequilana; assembly: GCA_038442645.1. NCBI lineage: Eukaryota > Viridiplantae > Streptophyta > Magnoliopsida > Asparagales > Asparagaceae > Agave > Agave tequilana. The sequence continues at coordinate 15,589 of JAVJIF010027815.1, forward strand.
AAACACTAACGCATTAGGACCCAAGAAAATATGGGTACCAAAATCAAGCTTTAAATTATTTGATATAGGTACACACCAAGACTCCAAGACGTAAGAAGCGGTGGTACCTTGATAGTGGTTGCTCAAGGCATATGACATGGGACATCAACAATTTCGCAACCCTATCGAGGTACGTTGAAGGTGGTACCGTCACCTTCGGAGATGACTCCAAGGGCACCATCATCGGTATAGGTAACATTAAGATTGGTACATCTCCTTTAATTAAAAATGTAGTTCTTGTTGATGGGCTTAAACATAATTTACTTAGTATTAGTCAACTATGTGATCGTGGTCTCAAAGTTGTTTTTGATGAATCTTCTTGCAAAATTTTTAATTGTAAAACTAATGAATGTATTCTCACTGGATTTCGTGAAAATAATGTCTACATTATTGATATGCTTAATTTGGATTGCACTACAAAATGTTTAAATGCTTTTGATGAGATTTCATGGTTATGGCATAGAAGATTAGGCCATGCTTCTTTTGATCATCTTGCTAGAATAAATTCTAAGGAATTGGTGAAGGGTATTCCTTGTTTGAAGTTTGAAAAAGACCGCATTTGTGGTGCGTGCTAACTTGGGAAACAAACCAAGTCCTCTTTCAAACCAATTAAGGATATCATGACATCTAGGCCATTAGAATTGATTCACATGGATCTTTTGGACAAACTAAAACTAAAAGCTTAAATGGAAATAGATATGTTTTTGTTTTAGTCGATGATTTCTCTCGTTTCACTTGGGTTTTCTTTTTGGAGCATAAAGATCAAACTTTTTCACATTTCAAGATTTTTCGAAAAAGGGTTGAAAAAGAAAAAGGATTTTCGATTTTACGCATAAGAAGTGATAGAGGTGGTGAGTTTATCAACCAACTCTTCATGACTTATTGTGATGAAAAAGGAATTAAGCATGAAATGTCATGTCCTAGAACTCCACAACAAAATGGAGTAGTTGAACGGAAGAATAGAACTCTTCAAGAAATGGTTAGGACTGTGATAAGTAAATACGGGCTCCCTCAATATTTATGGGCCGAGACCGTAAACACCACATGCTATATATCCAACCGAATTTATTTGTGTAAAAATACATCCAAAACTTCTTTTGAAATTTATCATTTAAGAAAACCAAATGTTTCATACTTTAAAGTTTTTGGATGCAAGTGTTTTGTTTTGAACACCAAAGATAATTTGGGTAAATTTGATGCTAAGACTTATGAAGCATTATTGGCTATTCTAGTACTAGTAAAGCTTATAGAGTGTTCAGTAAATCATCTCTTACTATTGAAGAATCTATGCATGTTAAATTTGAGGAATCTAATGCATTTGTTGAGAATGTTGTAGAGATTGACTCATTAGGTGAGGACATGGAGAAAATATCCTTGAAGGACTCACCCATCCAAGAAGACAAGCAAGAACCTAATGGTGAAGTTCAAAGGGATGAAGTGGAACCATCACAACCACTTCCTAAAGATTGGAGATACGCCTCAAATCATCCCAAAGATCTCATCATAGGTGATGTATCAAAGGGGGTAACCACTCGCTCCAAACTCCATGATTTGTGGGCATTATGCATTCATATCTCATTTTGAACCCAAAAACATCCTCGAAGCCGAGGGTGACTCATATTGGTTGCTCGCTATGCAAGAAGAGCTCAATCAATTTGAGCGCAACCAAGTTTGGCATCTTGTTCCTAGACCCATGATAGACCAATAATTGGTACTAAGTGAATTTTTAGAAACAAGCTGATGAGTCAGGTAATGTTGTTAGGAATAAGGCTAGGTTAGTGGCCCAAGTTACACTCAAGTTGAAGGAATCGACTTTGAGGAGACCTTTGCACCCGGAGCACGGCTAGAAGCCATACGGATCACACTAGCTTATGCATCCTATAAAATTTTAAACTTTTTCAAATGGATATAAAAAGTGCATTTTTAAATGGTTTTATTGATGAGGAAGTATATGTTGAACAACCCCCCGGTTTTGTGGATCATATACATCCAAATTTTGTTTTCAAACTAGATAAAGTATTGTATGGTTTAAAACAAGCTCCAAGAGCTTGGTATGAAAGGCTTTCTAGTTTTCTTCTATCAAATGATTTTGTTAAAGTCAAAGTAGACACCACATTATTTACTAAACATGTTGGTAGTGACATTCTTATAGTACAAAATATATGTTGATGATGTAATCTTTGGTTCTACTAATGAATTACTTTGCAAGGAGTTTGAACAATATATGCAACGTGAATTTGAGATGTCATTGATGGGTGAATTGAACTATTTTCTTAGACTCCAAATCAAGCAAATGCGTGATGGGATCTTCATATGTCAAGCCAAGTACGCTAAGAAACTCATCAAGAAATTTGGGCTTGAAGACTCAAAAATTTGCAACACTCCCATGACTACTACCACCAAGCTTGATAAGGATGACCAAGGTAAGTTTGTTGACATAAAATTATATAGAAGCATGATTGGTAGTTTGTTGTATTTAACGGCTAGTAGGCCGGATATTATGTTTAGTTTGTATTTTTGTGATAGATTCTAATCTTGTCCCAAAGAATCTCATTTAATTGCGGTAAAACACATTATTCGTTATATTAAGGGCACTATTGGAATGAGTCTTTGGTAACTGAAGACCAGAGAATTCTCAATGATGAGTTTTTCGGATGCCAACTATGCGGGTTGTAGAGTGGATAGGAAGAGTACTAGTGGAACATGTCAATTTCTTGGTAATTGTCTTATTTCATGGTCTTTCAAGAAACAAAATTCGGTAGCCCTCTCAACCGCCGAGGCGGAGTATGTTGCGGCGGGGACTTGTTGTGCTCAAGTCCTTTGGATGAAATATACTCTCCTTGATTATGATTTGCATTATGACTATATTAAAATATTTGTGATAATACTAGTACAATTCATATGACTAAGAATGCAAATCAACATAGTAAGACCAAACATATTGAGATTAGATATCACTTCCTTAGAGATCATTTCGAGAAAGGTGATATTGATGTTGATATGTTTCTTCCGATTTTCAATTTGCCGATATTTTCACTAAACCACTTGACTACAAGAGATTTTCTTTTATGTGTGGTGAACTAAATGTTTGTGTTGTTGAATAAGGAAGTTTTCTTACTATCATATCCCTTTTTGATGTGTGACAAAAAGGGGGAGAAATATGTGTGGATTGGGTTTTATGTTTTAGTGTTACCTTTATACCTTTATATGTTTTGTTTAGTATTTTGGTGTTTTTGTTTTGTTTTTCTCAAATAATGAGTTGCTGTTTTATACCTTTATATGTTTTGTTTAGTATTAATGAGTTGTTGTTTTATACTTGTTTCATATAGCATTACTTGTTTAATATAGCATTATTTGAGGGGGAGCTTATATGTTTTGTCATCATCAAAAAGGGGAGATTGTTGGCCAAAAGGTTACACTCTCCATTTATACATGTTTTGATGATAACAAAACATATAAAAGCTATTTGGTACTAATAAAGATTCTAGAGTGAATTTCACGTTTGCACAAGTCTTGATGGCTTTAAGTATGTTGTAAGGTTGATGGCGCAAGAGGAATTTTTCATAAGAAAGGAGGATCTAGCTCGGCAACGCGGTTCAGAGACACCTTCCAATATAGACTTTATTTTTGTTAGTTTGTTAAAGGATAGTATATAGTGTTGAAGCTCAAATTCCCCCCCCCCCCACACACAAAATTCCACATGTTTTTTTAAAAAGATTATTTTTGTCTCTTGTGTAAAATATTTTAATAGACCTATTTCAGTATTTGCAAACTCAATTTACTGTATTTTACAAAGTCTTGACAAAAATTATTTTGAAAATAAACATATCTTCAAAAATATTTCCTAAAAATTTTGTTTTGACCTATTGCGGTCGACCAGGCGGTCGACCGACTTTATTACAGGTCAGAACGGTCGACCGCAGTTCTGACCGTTGGGTGCGTGCATGTGTGCACGTTATCCGGTCGACCGGGCGGTCGACCGCACGCCATGTCGGGCGACCGGGCGGTCGACCGACTGACTGCACCCAACTCTCTGTTTGGGACGGTCGACCGGGCGATCGACCGGAGCCTGGTAACGGTCAAATTTTTTTGAAAACCGATCGATCGGCCGGTCGACCGTGAGTGTATTATCAGCCAAACGGCTAGTTTTTTAAACATGTTTTAAAACGTGTTTTTATTCTCCAAACGTGGTTTTAGGCTGGTTTTGGGTCTTATCCTTCCTGATTAGTCAAATTAACATTTATCCTTTAATCCCTACCTATATCCTATAAATAGGGGTGGATGGGGTTGAGGAGAATCACAACAACATTTGCAAAGAAATTAAAAGTTTGAGTATTCTTGAAAGAAGTTTTTATTCTCAGTTTTTGTGCTCTAATCTCTGATTTCTCTCTGAGTTTTTGCATCAAAACTCTCTTCTACTTTATTTCATTTTTCACTTACAAACCTTGAGCTTCAATTCTATACATTATTCTCTAGGGTTTTGTAAAGAAAAGTTTTTCAAAAGAGAGTTTGTGGTCTTTTGATCACCAAGTGATTATTGTATTTGTGGCTCCACTATCTCTGGATTAGAGGAGTGTGATTGAGGAGTTGGGTACTCCCTAGTGGTTGTAATCCTTTGTAAAATTTCTAGTGGATCGGAAATCCTTTTGGGTGAAGGCGGGGACGTAGAGCTGGGTGCTCGAACCTCGAAACAAATCTCTGTGTTTGCGATTGGTTTGCTTGTGTTATTTACTTGCTTTTCATTCATTCATATATTGTCAATCTATACTCTCACAATAAGATTACATTGCGCACCTCAAACTATTATTTAGAGGAATCACGAGGAAGGAGTTCAGAGCCCTTCACGGGGTATTCGGCTTCTAATCTTGTTTTGAGTGATTGTTGCATCATCTCATTTTTTAAATTTGTGTATTGATTAGCATAATCACCTATTCACCCCCCCTCTAGGTGATTTCACAATGATCTGAAGAGATCCATCGTACGATCCTTTCTTGCAAGCGCCAAGATGAGTTTAAGGCATTAAACACTCATTCTAACAAACTTCGCTTCCCCGATATCCCTTCCGCAGGCTTCGACAAGCGGGAAAGCGGGGGGCATATGTAATGGTCAAAATGGACACAATGAAGACACATATCCAAATTACCAAGAGCTTCCCCAAGACATCCACAAGTCTTTGTATCCATCTCGGATCCTCCACCTCTCCTGACCTTCCTGGGGCTACCTCTCATTCCGAAGACACCCAAATTCGGAACCATATCCTCTACTCTAAAGGTTTTATCAGTCCGGAACCTTCCACAACTAAAGTCTCCAACTCTAAGTCTGAGGCTCTCAATAACAGCCCACCGAAATCTCCACCTGCCATTACACAACATCACCCTTCCCACGTTGAAGACGGTAATGCCCTTGGCAGCTAATTCCCCGGATACAATCTTTACTAATCAACGCCAGTGATCACAGCTGTTACAACAAATCTAACACGTGCAGATCATACAGTTATAATCATCGCCAATTCTGCCTTCACGCCAACATTCATCATAGGTACATATGATCTTTCTTTTTCTGGAAGAAAGGGACCGATATCTTCCCTAATCCTGAGAGCATACACACACCCCACCACTATTGTTCCTGTCCATCATTCCACTAAATTAGCAGTTTTCCTTGCTAGTTCAATCACCACACTAGCAGTTTCTTACGCTAGTCCATCTAATGAAGTTTTCTTGTTCCAGTCCACCATTACACATTGACAGTAATCTTCTACTCGGTCCGCGCACCATTTCATTCCGACTACTGATTCTCACACCCGAGGGTCTTAGGCCGGGAGTACACTAGCGCTCCTAACCTGAAAGGTGTTTTCAGTGTGTGCTCTGACAGGTAATATCTCCAGGGAGCACCTCAATCACTTGTGGCGGTCTAATCCACGATTAGCCTGTTTTTATCCACCACAGTTGAGTTTTGCAAATGTTGATTTCAAATATATGGAGTTCTGAATATCGTGGATGGTTCAATTTTATAAAGAATAATTTATTGACAATAGCTATGATGCTTTTTGGTAATAGTTATTGGCTTTCTTATGATTTTGTAACAAATATGCAAGGTTGATCAATAAAATTGCCTTGCTTTACGATATTCTGTTACAAAAGTGAAGTAAGAACTAAAATGAAATCAAGAAAAAAAAAATCGAAAACTACGATAATTTCACAATTAGAGCAAAAAGTATTAAGAAAATTACAAGTGTAAGAATGCAATCAAGTTTCCTATCGGTCTAAATTAGCCGCTTCTCAATAAGCGTCAATTTCTCCATCGTCTCGTCCCACGGGAGCCACGGGAAATAATTTCAACTTAGATTTGATCAATGCAAATAATTTCAACTTAGAAATAATAATTTCATGATTTTTGGCAAAACTTTCTTGTTCCGTGTTGTACGCATTGTCCTTTGCACCTCGACCACACGATCTCAACCAAGAAATTGAGGAATCAAATTGAGAGGAAAAGTATCAATAGAAAAAAAAAAAAATATACAAGTAACAAGTAAATTAAAGGTAATTTTGTCAACAAAAAAAAAAACATCGATCTCTAAGATTAGTTTACACAATTTAGTTTAAAATGAGGACTCTATTAACAATTAGGCAGCGGAAGGTCCTATTTGTAAAAGTACTGGTAAAATGCATGTGCATCAAGTGCACGTGAAATTGAAATTCTTTTTTATTTGAGGTTTTTCGTTTATCAAACATTTTTTCTATCAATTTCATAATAATAAATAAATTATCTAAGTGGAGTCTTTCTAATTTCTTAAAAAATCTAGCCAAAAACAGTTATTCTAAAATAAAAATACAATTAAAATAAAAAAGTAACGAAAACAACTAAATATGAGAAAGTGCAAACTTTTTTCTCTTGAAACTTTTCTTCGTGTACCAAACTACCTCTAAACTCCCATGATTTCTCAATGTGAACCAACAATTGATTAATGGCAATGTGATTTGCATTAATTCATAAAGTTTTATAAGAATTTTGCTATCAATTCATAATAATCAAATAAAATTATCTAAGTAAGAATATATTAAATTTTGTAGAAAAATCTACAAAAAAAATATATACTATTATCAAGGGGCATTTCGCTACACCCCCTATGTCGAATCGTAATTAGAAAAAAAACTCAGCTTCATAATTTTGTTCACTTTAGTCAGCTCATTTTTAAAAGTAAGAATGTGCGCCCACATGACAAGCGCTGAAGCGTGAAAAGCACACCTAGAGGGGTGGTGAATAGGTGTACTTACTAATCTAGAAACTAAATGCGCTAAATGCGGAAGCTAATGCAAATTTTGCAACACACTTAATACAACTCACAAGTGTAGCCGAATTTCCCGTGAAGGCTCTGGACTAACTCCTCTTGATTCCCCTTGAATGGGTTGAGGTGCTATGTGAAGCTCTTGTGGTTAAGTATAAGTGAGGCACACACACAAGCAAGCCAAGCATATAGGGATGAACAATATAAAAGATGCAAGGCAACACAAGCAATATATGATATGAATGAAGTATGATGCTTTGCACAAATAAATGAGAGAGAGAGGTTAGAGAGACAAGTGGATCAAACGCTAACAACAAGATATGTTTCGAGGTTCGAGCCCCTAGCTCTACATCTCCGCCTACACCACCGTGTAGGATTTCCAATCCACTATCTCCCATCGAGGGAACCTCTACCGAAGAGGATTTGTTACAACACTAGGAGTACCGAACTCCTCTCTCAAACACCGCCTCACAACCGAGGGGTAGGCCCGTAGCCGATACAACAACAACACCTCTACCGAAGAGGGTTACAAACACCAAACTCCACCTCTCACTAGAGGGAGCAAACCAATCACCCGATCAACCTCTACCAAAGAGGGATACAATAAGAACAAGGGTGTTTACAATAAGTGGTTCCAAAGACCACAAACACAATCTCTCTTTTACACAAAAACAAGATCCTAATAGAATAGGATAGATGATAAGCTCAAGTGTGAAAAACTAGGTGTTTGGAAAACAAGAACTCAAAGAAAATACTTGGGAAAACTTTTGTAAAAGATAGAGAATGAAAACCAATACACTTATCCCAAATTCCTATTTTCTTTGATTTTTCCAAAAACCTAAAACAATTAAGATTGGAAGATTAAAGCTCAAAAACACTTTTGAAAACTTGTTTTAAACTCTGGAGAAATTGTAAAATTTTCTCTTGTAAAGACCTTGTCAAAACAGCCCAAGAGTTGGGGTATTTATAGCCCCAAAACAAAACTAGCCGTTAGGCTGATGTGGCAGCCTGACAGGCTTGGCGGTCGGCCGCCTGGTCGACCGCCAACGGTCAAAAATGTGACTGTTGGGCAAACCCGGTCGACGCCCGGTCGACCCAAATATACAGAGAGCAGAGCTCTCAGTTACGGTCGACCGTCCGGGTCGACCGCCCTTGTGTCTGCCAGACGTGCACGGCTCTGTGCACGTCGGTTGACCTTACGGGTCGACCGGCCCTTGGTGCGGTCGACCCATGCGGTCGACCGACCTGGCCTGTCAGTCACAGTTAAGGGCAGAAAAACATAAGTTAAAATATTTTTAAAAATCTTTTTAAGTCTTGTAAAAATACCCAAAAATAGTTTTATCATTTTGCATTGATATATAAACATGTGATAAAAAGTTTGGCTCAAATATCAATCAATATGAACTATTTTTGTGTCTTATCATTTTTATCAAAAACCAAAACTTGTATTTTTATCAAACTTTAATTTTTCAATAGGAAATCTGATTTTTCCTAAAACTCATGAATAGACATATCAAAATAAGTTTGTTTAAGATATGAAGCATGTATGTATATTGAACATATCTAATATACATAAAAACCACGTAAACTTGTTTTGATCGACTATTCATGAAAACCAAATTCAAAACATAAAACTTGTGTGTGTTGTGCACTTGAGCATATCAACTATACTAAGCTTTACAAATGGATCTAAACACACTAAACATTAGGATACCTAAGTCTTCTTGACGATCTTCCATCTTCAAGTAGACTCGATCCCAAACCGTGATCCACCGAGTGCAAAGGTATGATCTTAAGCTTTGACACCGGAATCATCATGAAAAGCTTCTAAACTCCTTGTTGAAACTAATCACCAACTAATATCTTGGTTAATGATCTGAAATTTAAACAACACAAGATTATTAGTAAACATAACTACATGAGTTAATCATCATCAAAACTAGGGTGGAAAGCCTTTGGGCCAACAATCTCCCCTTTTTGATGATGACAAAACTCATGGAGTTATATATGCATGGATTAAAGTTAAGCTTCAAAGAAGCTCCCCCTTAACTCATGCATAAACAAATAAACAATAATATGCAATGAATGTTCTTAAACATGAATGCATACATAGATATGCATAAACAATAAAAGGTTCTAAATACCAATGAAATGTTCAAAACAAAACATGCTCTAGAAACCAATTACAAAACATGTTCTAGATACCAATTAAAATTAAACTAAATTAAACTTAATATATGCAAAAACATAAACATGTTCAAAACAAAACCATGTTCTAGAACCAATTACAAAACATGTTCTAGATACCAATGAAATGTTCAAACAAAACATGCTTTAGAAACCAATTACAAAACATGTTCTAGATACCAATTAAAATTAAACTAAATTAAACTTAATATATGCAAAAACATAAACATGCATATATAAACTTAATCAAACTCAAAATCTTTCTCCCCTTTTTGTCAATCATCAACAAAGGGATAAAAGCCAAAACAAAACAAAATCTTCTTACTTTTTAATACAAAGAATCAATTTTCAATAAGGGGTTAAATGTAAAACTAAATCAATAAATTTTTCTCCCCCTTTTTGTTCGAAACAACGAATCAATAGAAATAATATTTTCCCCCTTTTTGTCTAAAACAAAACAAAACCAATTAGGGGTGACAATCAATTAAGGTACCAATTGAAAGTATGTCAAAGAATAGCATCTTGATACCAATTGAAAGGAAATAAACAAAAATATTGATACCAATTTTAAGCAAAACACATGAAAATCTTGATACCAATTGAAATTGATATTCTTTGAATGAAGCATACATACATACAAACATATATGAGTATACAAGAAAGGTTAAAATTGATACCAATTGAAAGAATTCAATGATACCAATTGAAATAACAATAAGATCAAATGTATATCTCATATAACTACCTCCCAATTATGGTTCAAGTTTTAAATGATTTTCATTTTAAAGCATACATGAACATGATCTCCCATCCATCCTCCCATTGAAGGTAGGGGTTTTCAAAAATAGATTTGAAAATAAACTTTGTTTGAAAAACTCTACCAAAATGAAGAATACCGTAACTAGTTAAATGGAAAATCTTTTAAACTAGTACGAAATCCTTCAAGTAAGGAATAAACTAAAAATAATTTTCATAAAACACATGTAAATCACATAGCACTTAAAACACTCAATATTCAATAAAGTCCATACATGCTCATGAAAAACATACCCATGAGAAATATTTTAAAAATGGTGAGTGTACAAGTAATGTGTGACATGGCATTTATGAAATTTCCAATTAAGCTCAAAATTCCTTGAAACAAGAAAACATGAAAATCAATAAAACTTATTTAATCTTCAAGGTATATGTATGTCCTATACAAGTTAAAGTATACATACATATCCAAAACACAACGAGTCCACAAGGATAAATGCATGAAGGCACGTGGCTCAAAGGATGTATATGTATAACAATAATTTGGATAAAATGGACATATACATGAAGTTAAATAAACACAAAAACATGAAACTTTAAATTTCCATTAAAACAAGTTTCATTTCAAGGCATATGTATGATTTGTCAACACAAAAGTATACATACATATCCTAAACACGATTGAGTCCATATGTATAGATTTGCATGAAAAGCAAATGACTCAAGGGGTATTCATGTATATTTTGAAGTTTGGCAAAATTACACATATACATGAAATGAAAACTCATGATCATAAAACAAATCCAAAAATAGGAATGCAAGTTTAAAATGTATGAATCATCAAAACTAGACTATACTAGCACATCTAATGGGTCCAAATAAGCAATCAAGCTCAAACATATATAGATTTATTTGTGGCTCACTATATGCACAAATATACACCTAGTTTTAATGAAAACTAACATCTAAACATGTAATCTTAACATGAAGCATAAAATACGATAAAAATTAACATGATAAACAAAAAACATGATTATTATGAATGTTCACATGTTATTAGAAATATGATATACGCAATAGCAACCATATAGTGAGATCACAAAAGAATTTATCCATATTAAATATGGGTGTCTCAAAATAACTAAACATGTATATCACAAGTCTAATAAGCATGGCATTTTCATACTAATCACTAAACAATGAAACATGCTATAAACAATGAATATTAAAAGCATGTAAATAAAAATTAGGAGTTAGGAATCGTTACCAAAACCTAGAAGGCAACTTCCCTTGTCTCCAAAACATGGTGGTCCTCTCCACCAAACTTCCCTTGAAAGTGATGCATCCAATTGATTTCCTTTAAGTACAGAACGCATCCACTCCAAGGTACCGCTACTCTCACGTCATGTGAGAGCCCACATCTACATCAAAAATACGAGGGGTGGTCTTTGGTACCCACAACTTTTGGGTCCATGGGGGTTAGTACCTTCTCTAACCCAAACAAACTTCTTTGCTAAATTTGAAACATGTAATCTATCATAACAAAATTTAGCAAGGTGACCCTTACGTCCACAATGTGTACAAGTGTACACATGAGCATACAATGTGTGATGATGGTGTCCGTGAGGAGCATGTGTATGCCGTGGAGGGTGTGCATGAAAAGATGGAACTTGTTTCTTTCGAAACAAAGTTTCCAAACGTGTGTGCCCTACTACACATTGGCTCAAAGTGGAGCCCAAACAATCTACACTCTTCTTTAATAAACAAATATCATCATTAATTCTAGAAGAAGAGGTACATGCAATAGGTGTTCTAGGTGAAACTACCTAGCATGGCAAACATGTGAAGCAATATCTTTTTTCAAAGAATTATTTTTATTTAAACAAATTTCTAATTCTTTGAAATAAATTCAATTTCTCTTTCCAAAGAATCATTATTATGTAAAACAAATTCAATTTTTGAAGACAAAACATCATTTTTCTTCAAGAGTGTTTCACAATCATTTTTAGATTTTAAAAATTCATTTTCTTTAAGTGCAAGATCAAGTTGAGATTTTAATGAATCCCTTTCATTCAAATCTCATCTTTCTCTTGCAAAACAATGTCAGTCTAGAATGCAAATTTTTATTTTCTTTTTCAATTCCTAGACTTTTCTTTTTCAACAAATTATATTTTTCAATTAATTTTTCACAAACTATAGATAGTTCTTCATTTAAAGCATGGGGATCAACAAAATCATTTGAAGAACTAGCACAATCATTACTATCTAGTTGAGATTCCGAAAGTACCTCAAGGGAGTCATTCCCTTGGACCGTATAGCATTGTTGTGGCACAGATTCATCTCCACTAGATTCATCCTCCGGTTGGATTGGCACTTGAAACTCGGAGGTGGTGGTTATTGTCAACTTGTTCCACACTGCAAAGGCGGAATCAAGATTAGAAACATGCATAAGATAATCTTTAGGTAGCGTGCTTCTAATGGCCTCAAGGGCTTGTGCATTGGCCCCTATATGCTTGCTATCACTAAGGAATGATTCCTTGGTAATGGCAAGGTGAACCTTGTAACCTAGAGCTTGTAGGTACATGGACATTCTATACTTCCAAATAATAATGTTGGAAGGGTCAAAACTAGGTGGGGTCATGAAGTCCATGGGTCCAAACTATATGTGTGCAAACAAGCAAATACAAATGTAGATTAGCAAACAAATGGATCTCACTCCTAGGATGTTAAGCCTAAGTATCAGGAGCGTTGGCTCTGATACCAATTGAAAAGCACACCTAGAGGGGGGTGAATAGGTGTACTTGCTAATCTAGAAACTAAATGCGCTAAATGCGGAAGCTAATGCAAATTTTGCAACACACTTAATACAACTCACAAGTGTAGCCGAATTCCCCGTGAAGGGCTCTGGACTAACTCCTCTTGATTCCCTTGAATGGGTTGAGGTGCTATGTGAAGCTCTTGTGGTTAAGTATAAGTGAGGCACACACACAAGCAAGCCAAGCATATAGGGATGAACAATATAAAAGATGCTGTTGGCCCAAGGTTACAATCACCCGTGTTTAGTGTGTTTTGATGATTACAAAACATATTAGTTATTTGTACTAATAAAGTTTGTTGTTTAAGTGTGTTTCAGGGTTCTAACCAAACTAGAAGGGTTCTTCCCTAAAGAAAAGTGTTTTGGACTCAAGTCAACTCATTTTGGGCTCAAGAATCAAGTTTTGAAGATCATATGGTGAAAGCCCTCTTGAAGCACTTGTAGTACTTAGAACCAATGTAAGAAATAGTTTATTAAAGTTTGAGTTTTAGAAATTTGGCTCTAGGATACACACACACATTTTTGTATACAAGTTTTCATAGTTAAAATTTTTTGATTCTAAGTTTTTCTCATGACTTGACAAATATACATGACTCCAAGTTTTACAAAGACATATATCATATTTAAATCATGTATATTCTTTTCATCATAATACTTAGATATCCTTTACTTCAAAATATTCTTTTTACAACAAAAAATTCCAGGTCCTGCTGCTGTTTTTCTGTTTCAGGCAAGACCGGCCGACCGGCCCGGTCGACCGGCGCCTGTACCAGGACGTGCACGCTTGTGCACGTCTGTCGGCCGACCGCTCAGGTCGACCGACTGTAAGCAGTTGCTCTCGGTTTTCTGGGTCGACCGCCCCGGTCGACCGCCCGAAGAAAACTGTGTTTTCTCTTAGAGGACGGTCGACCGGACCGGTCGACCCGAGCCCAACGGCTCTTTGCCAGCAGAGCTGGCGGCCGACCGGCCCGGTCGACCGCCAGGCCTGCAAAAGCCCAACGGCTCTTTCCTCTTTTGTGCAATTCTGAAATCTGTTTTATTGATCTGTTTTAGCAGGCTTTTTCTGAGGTTTTGGAGAACTTTTTCAGGTCAAATAAGATTAAAATAAATTGTTTTTAACCTTTTTCTCTCCCTATAAATAGAGGAGAAGAGTCTCTTACAAAAGACCAAGAAAAATCCTCAAGTTTTCATAGTTTTCAAAAAGAAAAGAAAAGTGTTTAAGCTCTTCATCTCCAACTCTTTCTTGAGCTTGTTTTCAGTTGTGTTCTCTAGCAAAAATCATCTCTACAACTGAGTTTTCTCACTACACTTCTTAGAGCCAAAAATTTCCTACTCAATCTATAAGAAGGTTGTAAAAGAGTGAGAGTTTGTAAGAAGTTTAGTGATCTTGTTGTGATCACTTTGGCTACTTGTGTTCATCTTGTTCTTGTGGAGACACCTCTTCGGTAGAGGTTATTGTACTTGGTGGAGCTCGGTGCTCGGGTCTTCGGTAGACCGTTGTAATCGTCCTCGGTGGATAGTGGAAACCCTTCACGGAGGTGAAGGCGGGGAGTAGAGCGGTGGCTCGAACCTCGAAACAAACATCTTGTGTTTGCGATTGCCTTGTGTCCATTTTGCTTTAAATTTCTCTTACTCTCTATTGCTTTCAATTACTTGCTTGAGATCTAGTTTTCTTTCCTTGTGATATTGCCTTTAGTTTGTGTTACTTGTGATATATCTTGTGTGCATTTCATCATTGCATATTATTCATTCTTTGTTCGATCAATTCTCATACAACAAGGTTGCATTACGCACCTCTAACCCATTCAAGGGGAATTGGGAGGAAGGAGTTCAGAACCTCTCACGGGGTATTCGGCTCTTAGTCTTATTTTGAGAGATCATTGCATCATTCATCCATCTTATTTTAAAAAGATTGTTAGATTAGCAATTACACCTATTCACCCCCCTCTAGGTGTTTTTCAATTGGTATCAGAGCTTGGTTACTATGCTCTTGGCTTAACAACCTTAGAGAGATCCTAATATTGCTAATCATTTCATTCATTCTCACTTAGTAAAGATGGCCGATGGTATTAAGACGCCCCCTAAGTTTGATGGACTTAACTTTCCCATATGGAAGGTTAAGATGACCATTTTCTTGCAATATCTAGGTAGTCGAGTTGCAAAGGCCGTGACCAAACCCTTTAGTGCACCCCCCCGGTGATGAATCCACTTGGTCCGAAATAGAGTCTAAAGAATTTGATGCCAATGCTAGGGCTCACTATGCACTCCTTCAAGCCCTTAATGATGATGATATAGCTAGAGTTATTCATTGTAAGTCCGCATATGAAATTTGGACACATTTGCTAGTTACACATGAGGGGACTTCACAAGTGAAGAGGGCTAAAATAGACTTTCTTCGGTCCCAATATGAGAATTTTTGCATGCAAGAAAATGAAACCATAGATGATATGGTTACAAGATTTACAAAGATCACTAATGGACTTTCTTCTCTAGGTGATGCTATCGACAACGATCAAAGAGTTAGAAAGATCATCCGGGCTCTTCCTCCTTCATGGGAAGTAAAAGCAACCACCTTGAAGGAACTCAATGACAAGGAGAAGATGGAGCTAATTGGTCTCATTGGGAACCTCAAAACCTATGAGATGGAGAGAAAAGTAAGGGAGGACATGGCTCCTTCCAAGAAGAAGACTATAGCCTTCAAAAGTCAATCCACACACTCCGACGAAGATGATGAAGAAGAAGATGACGAAGAGCTCTCACTTCTTGTGAAGAACGTCCGGAGGATCTATAACAAGGCTAAATTCCAAGGAAAGAGGAGATGGCAAGGAGGCAAAGAAGAAAGAAAGATTATTTGTTTCAATTGCCAAAGACAGGGACACATTGTTGCGGAGTGCCCGGATAAGTAAAGCCCTCGACCTCAAAGAAGCCCTACAAGAAGAAAGCAATGAAGGCTACATGGGATTCCGAGAGCGAATCCGAGGAGGAAATCGACACCGCCAACATGTGCTTCATGGCCAATGAAAGCACAAGCAAGGTAACCCCTTCCACTTCTCTTAATGATGAACTTTCCATGGATGAACTAGGAGAAGCCTTTGTAGAATTATCACATAATTATGATTTCCTAAAGAAAAAGTATTTAAAAATGAAAAAGGAAAATGAATCTCTTAATCATCAAGTTTTTACTCTTTCTAAAGAAAAAGATGAATTACTTTCCATTCTTGTTTCCACCCAAAAAGATTTTGACAAATATAAGATTTCTTGTAAAGGCAAGTCCCCACTAATTGATTCTAATGAAATTACCATGCTTAAAGAAAGAATAGACTCATTAGGAATTGTTTTGAAAAATTGTGAGTTTGATAAGAAGAAGATAGAGGCCATGTTTCCTAAGAAACAAGCCCCTAAGAAAAATGTTTACCATGCTCATGCTCATGTTCATACCACACAACCTTTACATCGTGGCAAACCCCCAAAACGTGCTCACACTTCACACACACATCATGCATTCGTGTATGGAAGAGTGTTCTCATGTTCACATTGTGGGCGGAAAGGGCACTTAGCTAATTTTTGTTATGATAGACTAAGTGCATCTTATCATAATGTTTGGGTTCGAAGCACTAACTTTCAAGGACTCAAGAAAATTTGGGTACCAAAGTCAACAATTTTGTTAAATGATGTAGGTACTTTCCAAGGCCCAACGACGTAGAGGATTGTGGTATCTTGATAGTGGTTGCTCAAGGCACATGACTTGGGACATCAACAACTTTGCAACCCTATCAAGATACCATGAAGGTGGCACCGTCACCTTCGGAGATGATGCCAAGGGTAAAATCATCGGTATTGGTAATGTTAAACTTGGTTCATCCCCTTTAATAGAAAATGTTGTTTTAGTTGATGGACTCAAGCATAATCTCTTGAGTATTAGTCAACTTTGTGATAAAGGTTTTGATGTTGTTTTTGATAACATAGCTTGTAGAGTTTTTGATAGACAATCTAATACATGTATATTTTTCGGTTTTTGTGATAACAATATGTACATGATTGACTTGTCTAACATGTCTTGCAATATTACTTGTTTAAAAGCCCTCGATGATGACTCTTGGTTGTGGCATAGAAGATTAGGCCACATTTCTTTTGACCATATATCTAGGTTAAACACAAAGGAAATGGTGAAAGATATTCCTTGTTTGAATTTTGAAAAGGACTGAGTTTGTGACGCATGTCAATTTGGGAAACAAACTAAGTCTTCTTTCAAGTCAATTAAGGATATCATGACATCACGTCCTTTGGAGTTAATCCATATGGATTTATTTGGTCCTACTCAAACCAAAAGTCTAAGTGGGAATAGATTTGCATTTGTTTTAGTTGATGACTTTTCCCGTTTTACTTGGGTTTTCTTTCTTGAACACAAAAATCAAGCCTTTTCACATTTCAAGCTTTTAGAAAAGAGTTGAAAAAGAAAAAGATGTTTTAATTTTAAGAATAAGAAGTGATAGAGGAGGTGAATTCATTAACCTACCCTTTACCACTTTTTGTGAAGAACATAGAATTAAGCATGAACTTTCTTGTCCTCGAACTCCACAACAAAATGGAGTAGTTGAACGGAAAAATCGAACTTTACAAGAGATGGCTAGGACAATGCTAAGTGAATATGGTCTACCACATTATTTGTGGGCCGAGGCCGTAAATACATCATGCTATATATCAAATCGTGTTTTTCTTGTGTAAAAATACTTCAAAGACTTCTTTTGAAATATACTTTTCTAGAAAACTAAATGTTTCATATTTTAAAGTTTTTGGATGCAAATGTTTTGTTTTAAATACAAAAGATAATTTAGAAAAATTTGATGCTAGATCTTATGAGGCTATTTTGTTGGTTATTCTAACACTAGAAAGGCTTATAGAATCTTCAATAGATCATCTTTGACTATTGAGGAATCTATACATGTTAAGTTTGAAGAATCTAACTTGGTTGTTAAGAATGTTGTAGAAATAGATGCTTGGATGAAGGTTTAAAGAAAGTGACCTTGGAGGATACACCTACTATGGGAGACAAGCCAAAGGATGATGAAGGAAGTCAAGCTAAAGTAGAAGAGGCTCAAGGAAATGAAATTCAATCAATTGAAGTGGAGCCTACTCAACAACTTCTAAAGGATTGGAGATACAATCCTCATCATCCCAAGGACCTCGTCATAGGTGAAATATCAAAAGGGGTAACCACTCGCTCTAAACTTCATGATTTTTGTGGTCATTATGCATTTATTTCTCATGTTGAACCCAAGAACGTCCTCGAAGCCGAGGCCAATTCATATTGGTTGCTAGCCATGCAAGAGGAACTCAATCAAGCGCAACCAAGTTTGGCACCTTGTTCCTAGGCCCCACGATAGACCAACAATTGGTACTAAGTGGATCTTTAAGAATAAGTTGGATGAATCGGGAAATGTTATTAGGAATAAAGCTAGGTTAGTTGCCAAGGTTACACTCAAATCGAAGGAATCGATTTTGAAGAAACCTTTGCACCCGTAGCACGGCTTGAAGCCATACGGATGACACTAGCATTTGCCTCATATAAAGATTTTAAATTATTTCAAATGGATGTTAAAAGTGCTTTTCTAAATGGTTTTATTGAAGAGGAGGTGTATGTTAAACAACCCCCGGGTTTGTTGATCCTACACATCCGGATTTTGTGTTTAAATTAGATAAAGCTCTTTATGGTTTAAAATAAGCCCCTAGGGCTTGGTATGAAAGACTTTCTTCATTTTGATTTCAAATGGTTTTAAGAAAGGTAAAATTGACACCACTTTGTTTACAAAACATGTAGAAAATGACATTCTTATTGTGCAAATTTATGTAGATGATATTATTTTTGGTTCTACTAATGAATCTCTTTGCCAAGCTTTTGAATCATGCATGAAGGATGAATTTGAAATGTCTATGATGGGGAACTCAACTATTTCCTTGGACTCCAAATCAAGCAAAGGAAGGATGGGATCTTCATCAATCAAGCCAAGTACACAAAGGAACTCATCAAGAGATTCGGACTTGAAGACGCTAGAGTGAGCAAAACTCCATGGCAACAACCACAAAGCTTGATAAGGATGAACAAGGTAAAAGTGTAGACATTAAACTTTATCGTAGCATGATTGGTAGTTTATTATATTTGACGGCTAGTAGGCCGGATATCATGTTTTCCGTTTGTCTTTGTGCTCGTTTTCAATCATGTCCTAAGGAGTCTCATTTAGTAGCGGTAAAACGCATTATTAAATACCTTAAGGGCACTATTGAAATGGGTTTGTGGTATCCGAAAACCGGACTATTTGATATGAAGAGTTTTTCGGATGCCGACTATGCGGGTTGTAGGGTAGATAGGAAGAGCACAAGTAGAACATGTCAATTCCTAGGTAATTGTCTTGTATCTTGGTCTTCCAAAAAGCAAAATTCGGTAGCCCTATCAACCGCCGAGGCGGAGTATGTTGCAGCCGGAGCTTGTTGTGCACAAGTTCTTTGGATGAAACATACTCTCCTTGACTATGATTTGCATTTTGATCATATTAAAATATTTTGTGATAATACTAGTACTATTCACATGACAAAGAATGCAAATCAACATAGTAAAACCAAACATATTGACATTAGGTATCACTTTCTTAGAGATCATTATGAGAAAGGTGATATTGATATTGATTATGTTTCTACCGATTTTCAACTTGCCGATATTTTTACTAAACCATTGGATTATGCTAGATTTTCCTTTATTTGTGGTGAGTTGAATGTTTGCATTATGGATTCTTAAAGAAAAATTTCTTTTGTTTTTTGTTTGTTTTGTTTAACCCTTTTTGATGTATGACAAAAAGGGGGACAAAAAGAGTAAGTTTGTTGTTTAAAAAGAATAAGTTTGTTGTTTTAAGTTTTTCAAAAAATTGTGTTTTCAATGCCTTATGTTTCTTACTTCGCTGTAACGCCCCGATTCCACGGATACGGGGACGTCACTGCGACGTATATACGTAGGTCAGGAATTGCCCCCACGTATATACGCTAAGCAAAAAGTACAACAAGAAACAGAGTACACGACAAAGCGTGGTATCAATACATATGCCAACACAAGAAGTACACATACAAAGTTATCACAGGATATTAAAAGTATTACACATTACATGTGTATTACATCATAACCAAGTCCAAAAGAAATATATACAAATATGTATACAAAAAGCTCACAAGTAGAAAGAGGATCTCGTGAGTCAAAAGGTAAGTCTGGCACGAAGGGACTGGAACTAGTCCGCCTGCTCACTAAAGTAAGCTTGGTCCTCTGTGGATGGCTCCACTTCGTTCCAAGCTTCGGAATCTGAATGTGCAAATCCAAGGAGTCAAGACATATACAATAAACAAACTATAGCCAAGTGGCTAAGGGACATGAATAAGGAAAGATGAAAGAGTTATAAGAAATATCAACTAACAAGTATGAAAAGCATGAGGAGATAAAATCCTAAATACAATAAATCTACAGTTGACGTCTTATTATTATTACTTGTCTTACTGTGATATCTAGCTATGTGACCCAGCGTCCAGAGCACATAGATCCATATCCTAGTAAAGCAAGGTTGTTATTGGAAATCAGCGGTTGTATCGACGAACTATGTTTACAGTGGACCCCGTACATGCCCGGGATAACGGTCCAGGATTGTTCCGTTGCTTGGTGACGGAAGCCAGCCGCTAGGCTAAACAGGAGGGACTTATGTATGCCCTTAACATGATGGTACCAGTAATAGAGGGAGCAAGCACTCCCCTCGGTCCCCTGGAGGCCCACAGGTCAGACCGGAACATGAGTTGCACAACATTCCTAAAAACCACTGTAAACATGAACACATATCGATATCCGCATGTTTTCCCCCGACCCATGTGTAAGTTGGTCCATTTTATGCAAAAGTCAAGTGTATCATGCTTGGTTCAAGTGATGGCATGATAAGTGGTGATATTCACATTTTAACAAGTTATGGAGCGATGATATGTAATAACAAGTCATGAAGTAATATGAGATAATGTCTATCAAGTAACATGTCATGTAGTACCAGTTATGAAGCATGAACAAAAATAATATGCCATACATGTATCAACAATAAGATCCAAATTCAGAACAGAATCAACTAAGTCAAACAGTCAGAATTAGTCGACTAGGTGGAAGGGTTAGTCGACTAATAGGGGTCTTAAGTCGACTACTAGTCTGGATGAGTCGACTAAAACTGGGAAACAGAGAGTTGGGTTCTGTTTCAGGGAAAGTTAGTCGACTAGGGTTGTAAGGGTAGTCGACTAACAGGGAACTACTAGTCGACTAATGGATACCTAAGTCGACTAAGTCTGAGATACAGAGAGTTGATGTTTTATTTCAGGAAAACAGGAGTCGACTGGGGAGAAATGGGTAGTCGACTAGGGGTCTCTAGTCGACTGGAAATCTGGTCTAGCCGACTAAAACTGTGAAATCAGAAAAGGTTAAGTTTCAACTAAAGTGGATTAGTCGACTAGTCCCTAGGTCTAGTCGACTAATCGTGGGAAAACAGCAAACAGAACAGATTTCTAGGGTTTTGTTTGAGGGTCTAAAAATGTGATTTTTATGTCACCAGTGTGCGTGATTTGTCAACACAAGTACACAAAGGAGTTCACAAGTCTTGGTGAGTAGATATACTCACTAGGAATGGTTTGGTTGAAGCTTTACGAGTCCGGGAAGAGTGTGGTCGTCAAATGGCACTTATGTGATCCTTGGCGACGAAAAGAGCTACGATTCAAGCTCCAAATCAGTTGCTTGAGCTAGAGGTGAAGATCTTGTGGTGTTCTTGGAGTTAGGGTTTGAGATGGAGAAGGAAATGGTGAAGGCTAAACTCTTGGTGAAGTGAAGAAAAGAGTAAAAGAATGTAAAGGGAAACTTATATAGGATTTGATTTTTGTAAAGGAGATGCAATTAAAGAAATTGAGAGGGGTTTATTGCAAAATAGGGGAGGGGATGGGTGTCCCTCTCCTTGGCCACTTGGCCGGCCATGGGGGAGAGAGAGAGGGGCATTAAATGGGGGTTGGTGAGGTTATGTGGAGTTGGAATTTTGGAAGAGATTTGGATTTTTGAAAAAAAATGGGAAAAGTTTGTGGTTGTGGAGAAAGAGGAATAAAGGAAAAGGAAAAAATGGAAAGAAATTCATAAAGGAAGGTATTTACTCTAACTTGGAAATTGAAAATATTGAAAACATGGATTCCTAGGTTTAGGTCATGCATGCGGAAAACATTTCGGAAAATACCGAAATCGTCCGAAATTCAAGTATCTCGGAACGACTCGTAAATTTTACCAAAAATCAATAATAATATATGAAGACTAATAGTGAAATCCTTTTTAAGAAATACTTTATAGTTTTAAAACTAAAAATCCCGGAATCAGTTATCTACCGACTCCGTTGGAATTTTCATAAATTTATAAAATTCTCAGAAAAAGTATTTAAGTAGGGAATATGATTCTAAGAAATAAGGTCTAAAGACTCTTCTAGAAATTCTTAACCGTTTGTAAAATAAAAATCTAGGAATCGATCAGCGACACTGGTCGACACCGGTCTTGAAGAAATTTATTTTAATTCAGGAAAAATCCAGAAAATCATAGAAAATCTAATATATTGGAAAATGATATTTGAAATTGAAATCGGTCAAATACAGGAAGTAAATCGAAAAATACGGTCGAAAACTGAATACGCAACTAAGTACGTATTCTGGGAACAGGGTATTACATTCGCATTGTCATTCTTTATACATAGCATTGTTTGAGGGGGAGCTTTCCAAGCTCTTCTTCCATTTTTGTTTAAATAACGTATATGTTTTGTCATCATCAAAAAGGGGGAGATTGTTGGCCCAAGGTTACAATCACCCATGTTTAGTGTGTTTTGATGATTATAAAACATATTAGTTATTTGTACTAATAAAGTTTGTTGTTTAAGTGTGTTTCAGGGTTCTAACCAAACTAGAAGGGTTCTTCCCTAAAGAAAAGTGTTTTGGACTCAAGTCAACTCATTTTGGGCTCAAGAATTAAGTTTTGAAGATCATATGGTGAAAGCCCTCTTGAAGCACTTGTAGTACTTAGAACCAATGTAAGAAATAGTTTGTTAAAGTTTGAGTTTTGAAAATTTGGCTCTAGGATACACACACACATTTTTGTATACAAGTTTTCATAGTTAAAATTTTTTTTGATTCTAAGTTTTTCTCATGACTAGACAAATATACATGACTCCAAGTTTTACAAAGACATATATCATATTTAAATCATGTATATTCTTTTCATCATAATACTTAGATATCCTTTACTTCAAAATATTCTTTTTACAACAAAAAATTCCAGGTCCTGCTGCTGTTTTTCTGTTTCAGGCAAGACCGGCCGACCGGCCCGGTCGACCGGCGCCTGTACCAGGACGTGCACGCTTGTGCACGTCTGTCGGCCGATCGCTCGGGTCGACCGACTGTAAGCAGTTGCTCTCGGGTTTTCTGGGTCGACCGCCCCGGTTGACCGCCCGAAGAAAACTGTGTTTTCGCCTTATTTTTTAGAACTACAACTATGATCGCATTTCTCACAAAATGATCTTAACATAGAGGACTGTGACTATGATCGCAGTCCTCACAAAATGATCGTAACCCTATTTCTGAGGATTGTGATCATGATCGCAGTCCTCTAAAATACACTATTTATGAGGACTGTAATCATGATCGCTGTCCTCACAAAATATCATGTTTTTGAGTTTTTACAGGATTAGGACCATGATCGCAGTCTTTTTTATTAGGACTATGATAATGATCACATCATTCACAAAAATGTCCTATGTTTGAGTCTTTATAAGGACTACGTCCATGATCGCAGTCCTAAGAGGACTGTGACCATATCAAAGTCCTCACAAAATGCCATATTTTTTAGTTTTTGTAAGGATTGCGATCATGACTACAGTCCTCACAAAATGTCCTATTTCTGAGTCAGTTCTCACAGAGGACTGTGGATAATGAGTCTTAATCCTCATATCAGCATCGCCATCATCGTCAGACTCCTCGTCCACTAGCATCGAATGATCCCTAATGCTTTTTAGACCTAAACACAAAAAAACTCATCGCGAGCACGAACAAAACAGATCAGCAAAAAGATCGATCCCAAAAAAATTCCTTGGACTCCCCACCTCGACCCCGGGAGGGGCTCCCCGCCCCCTTTCAACCCCCACGACGACCTGACTGCGCAGGTCGACCCGCGACTGCATCGGAGTCAAGGTTGAGAGGAGAGCAACATCAAAGGTAATGAGGAAGGGTAAAATAGAAAATAAAAATATATAAACAAGTGATTGTTAGGAGGAATTAGTTTATGCTGACATGGATAAGGCTGTAGCGAATCAAATTATGACACTGAGTTTTTTTTTTTTTTTCTAATTATGAAACAAAGCAGGTGACTATAGCGAAATATTCCTATTATTAAATAACTATATCTAAAAAAGGGGGAAAATGAAGAAAAAAAATGTAACAAAAATTATAGACTTAAAATGTAACAAAAATTATAGACTTACTTTTCTTTCACTCTTCTTCTACTTGCATATATTTTCCTTTTAAATTTTAACTTTTTTCTTCTCCTTGTTTGGATTCTCCACAGAGGAGAAAACTATAAAGGAATTTCAAATCTAATAGATTTTGCAATTAGTACACGATTAAAGTAGAAAATTGAAGAAAAGAAACTTTCTTTTTTCTGCTCTGACTAATTGTAGAAAATTATAATTTTGAAGTAATAGTTGAAAGGATAGAAGCATGAGAGAAGTTTTTAATTGAGACTCTTTTCTTTCTTAATCATGAGTTAGTTTGATTTAGAAATCTTTTTTAATTGAAATTCTCTTTGTTAGTCAATAACGAGAATTAATATAATAATGACCCAATACATAAATCCTATTATAATTTGGAGTTTTTTGTTAATTGAGGTTCTCTTTTTCTCAATGAAAGGTGATGATTTATAATGATAATCTAACGGTCTAAAATCGCTCTCAACGGAAACGCCCTCGGTGTTTTTATAGGTAGCATATAGATTCGAAAACTTGAGGGCATGGATGAAATTATCTATAATATAGGGAGATATATATAATATCTTCTAAAGTTACCCGACCAAGGTTCCGGTTCGAATCGGTGAACCGAACCGAGGAACGAAAATCAAAAGCGGACCAGGGCGCCGATTCCCCGGTTCCAAATCGAACCGGAACCGGGCCCTACCCGTTTCGGTTCCATTTTTTAAGAGAATGGCCGACAACTCCGATTCTTGAATTGCATTTTTTGGCCATTTGGGCCGGCCCATTGCTACTCAGTAGCAGCAAGCTTTTGGGCCTGAACTAGACCGGAACTAAAATCGGAATCAGCCACCCCAGTTCGGTTTCAGTTCCGATTCCTCATACAGAGGAACCGAGAACCACTGGTTCTGAAACTGAGGTCCAGTCTGTTCAAAACACAAGGATACATTTGCTAAATTCCTAAAAAACGGTTTTTCTTTTTTGAGAAGCTCGAGGGAAAGTCTGAACAAAGCACTCAGGCTGGGTCCAAATTAAAAACACGGGCAAAGAAAAGCCCAGTAGTAGCCCAGGCAGGCCCAGCCCATGGCACCGCAGGCAGATGGCGGTTAGGTGAGTCTCACCCGTGGTGACCGGAACTTGTCTGCTCATTATTATTAATTTTATTTGCTGTCAACTCCTCTTCTTTCGGCTTCCCCATTTTGAGTGTAATAAGAGGGGAAAGAAAGAACCCTCTGCTGTCTTCTTCTTTGCTTGATCAACAAACCCTCACCCTGTTGCTCTATCGCTCGCCATGGATGAAGAGTATGATGTGATAGTGCTCGGGACCGGACTCAAGGAGTGCATCCTCAGTGGCCTTCTCTCTGTTGACGGCCTCAAGGTCTTTCCTTTTTCTTCCTTTTCTCTTCAATTTTTCACTTCCTGCTGTTGTTGATTCAGATTTTGGACTTGTCACCGATCAATCGATGCTGACCTTCCAATATTGAAATGGGTTACTGGGTTTCTTTCTTTCGCTTCGATCTGAATCTAATTTACTTTTTTAATTGTCTTAAAGAATTTTCTTTTTTTTTTTCCCTTTAAAAAGATTCATGAATCGGGTTACTTTTAGTCTGATCTTAGATTAGATGTTTGTTATTGATCAGCTGCAATACTTTATTTTGGTTTATGTGTATTTTGTATATAATAGATTGTTGGTAATTTTTGATATTAGATGTATGATCCAGTACGAAAGCCTAGGGGAAGTGTGTCTAAGATTTGATCAGTAGCTGATTGTAGATAGTCTCATATTTGCAGTATTTGACAATATTTGTTGTTTAACTTTTGATCTGAGATTGGATTTCTACATGCAATTTTTATGTCAAGTGTCTTTACTAGTAGTTATTTAACAGTTTGATCTGTTATTAGATTATGAACTGACAATTTTACTAGTATCAGCATATGTTTTCTGTGTCGCTTTCTTTATAATTTGGTCAGTAATTAAAATGATCTTGAAATGTTGCATGTTGAATTGTATTAGCCAGTGGCTTGTTTATGAATTGTTCCAAAGATAAGATGGGATGTCCATATGTTATGATTTGTGTCCAGTGTTACTAAGATTAGACCTTTGGTTGAACAACTCAATTGTTTTCAGAGTATTGCTTTTAGGAGTGTTTATAATATGGGGTTTATAAGTTGATCTAAGATTGCATGTGGGTTTTGCATACCTCAATATTGATTTCCATGGAAAACATCTTTAAATCTGATATATTTTGATGGCATGGTGCCTGTGATTTTGCTTGAATATGAGAAGTGGAAGAAAGGATTTTGCAATCTTATGCTTTCTCTGTCTTTTTTTAAGTTCAAATTTGCAATATCATGCTTAACAACTCAAATTTGTCTTTTTGAATATTTTATCTAAATTTAACAATCATTTGTTATACTTGAGAAAAGGAAGAAAAGGTACATGAAGGGTTATATATAAGCTTTTGTTTGAAGAGTCCTTACTTTTATTTGTTGGTTTATAGTCATACAATAATCTCAGACCTCCTTTGTTTCAACACCTGGTATTATCTACTTTGCTGATGAATTGATGGCGACTTAATCTATTTAATCACGATCTTTTAGGGCAACATTTAATTTTGGATTTCTTTCTTACATGGATGATTTGTAGCTAATGTAACTACTCATCTTAAATATATTTTATCAACAAACTGCAAGAGGAAAAGATTAGTTCAAGGAAAATCATGTAATTGTGAATAGCTATAAGTAACCACTCGCACAAACTTGGTGCTTTGGTTTATCCACGAGCCATGTAAAAATCTTTGCTCAATCAAATGATGTGAAACGCGTATACATGCAAGCAGGAATCAATGATATAATTGAATTTTGCAATGTTTCATCAAAATTACAATCTTCGGCAGGAAAATAATAAACTTGTAATGTTGAACAGATGGATTTAAACAAGAAATTGCAAGCGCCAGTTGAACTGTTCTAATCGCAAATAAATTAATACAGATACTCAATTAGGTTGGCGACAGTTGTATGTTCAATATTAACGATCAGGAGCTACAGATGTACCATATTCACACAATCTCACAATTATTCATGGACAACAGTAAAGTAGATAAAGTCCTAGAGATTGTATATCAAACTCTTTAATAATTGGTCATTTTCAGGAAAAACTCACCTACTGAAGATCATGTTTGACCGTAGAGTCCTTATTTTGTGGTGGTGGTGCGAGAAGTTGAAGAGCCTGCAAACTGGGATGCACGGACGTTCCGGATGAAGCCGGTCCTGCAGCTTCTGAAAGGCATAGTTTCATGTTCCAGCAACAACAGAGGCGATCCGGTTCACGTACTCTTATACAGTCTCCTCCGAATTGAACTGGAAGTCCAAGAATGAAGAGTCAATGCTTAAGAAACCCAGATCATCTTCAGCGAACTCGTGACCGTGATCTAGATCTAGATCTGTCATGTCGCCATCAGTCACTTAACTGAACAAATCTAGGGTTTTGTGATTGGGTGTTGGTGGTTTGTGTTGGTCGACAGCTGAGGCGAGGGGAGTGGGCAGTGCCTGCAGTATAGTGGAGAGAAGGTAATGGTGCGACAGCAACTGGAAGGGAAGCAGCGGTAGGAGCAGGGCACGATGATAGTGTGAGAACATAGGGGAAAGAAGGATTGCGCAATAGCGGGGAAGGAGATGGGGAAGAGGAGGGGCAACACGACAAGAAGAGAGTGGGGAGAGGAACAAAATGGGAGCAACAGGGTAGGGAAAGAGCAGAAGAGAGAGCGGACAGGAGCCGCGGTGGCGCAGGGAGGAAAATAAGACGAGGGGCGACGACGATAGTGCAACAAGGAGGTGGGGAGGTTGCGGCTGGATGTCGAGGACGAGAGAGGAGCAGGCAGTGATGACATGGGTTAGGAAGTGGCGAGAATAGGTGGAGAAGAAAGGGGAAGACTAGGGTTAGGGTTTTGAATTAGGGGTGGGGAATACACTAGTTAGGGATTCACCTTTTAAATTAGGGTTTCATACTTCTAAAGGGATTTAAGAGAGAGATGTTCACTCAATAATTTTATCAAAATAATTAGCATTAGTTTCGTTCAGGAGCCTTTAAATAGGCTTTACAAAAATTGAAAAAAAGTTCTCCTGCGATGTGGGACTAAACAACTACTAAACAAAAACAAATAAAGTCTAATTCAAATGCAATAAAGACCAAATAAACTACTCGAACATGGACAAGACATCTCTTTCGTTGATAAAACACGCCAAGAGCGTGGCTAGTTGCCCGCATCATTCTCTGCGAGTAGGAGAGAACTCGATTCTGCCGAGTCAGGTAAAGAAATGCTTTCATATCGCTTTAGTTCATCAGGGCCAATCCGCTGTAAGTTCGGTCACCCCATGTATCATCCGTCAGCGCTTTTTCTTTCCAACGTATCAAATATCTTTGAGTCTCACCTTTTTTAGTGGCGATAATCTCATCATCTAAGATTCTATCCACTTTTTCTGCTATATTGGGTAAAATATCTGAGAGTAAAGGAAGTGTGGGCTCTCAAAAGTAGGCTCAGGGGAAGGTTCGTCAACCTGTGGGTTGCTAAGGTTAAAATCAAGACCTTTATAACCCACTAAGTCCTCCATATTGAAAGTAGAACTGATGCCAAACTCTATAGAAAGATCTATAACATAAGCATTGTAATTTAATTTCAAAATTTTGGAAGGTCCAACACTACAGGCATGCAACTTTTTAAAAATTATCGAGGAAATCATTCTGGACGAATTCGAACCACCACAAAATCACCAACATTAAAGTTTTAAATTTTTTCCTGACGTCAGCTAGTAATTATAGTTAGTGTTGCACACTCTGTGCAATTCTATTACTGATTTCCTTTTGCAACTTATGCATGTGTGTGACAAAAGATGATGCAGACTCCGAGACATTATAGTGATCGGTCATAGGAATAAGATCAATGGACTGTCTAGGCCAAAAATCATATACTATCTCATGTAGACTATTACGTATTGTCCTATTGACAGATGAATTATATGCAAACTTGGTAATAGATAATTTCAGATCCCAACTTCCAACGTGCTCAGCTACGAGGGTATGCAAGAGATGATTTCTATTGACAACTTCAATTTGACGATCAGTCTGTGGGTGAAAAGCAGTGTGGAGAACATGATCAAAGGGTCTTCCAAAAGTAGCTAGTAAACTTAACATTCCTATAAGACACAATAGTCATAGGCAGACCATGCAGTTTGGCGATGCCATCAAAAAAAGTTTTAGCAACTTTTGAAGTGTCGAATGGCCTAAAGCAAGGCAGAAAAATGGGCCATCTTTGAAAAGAGGTCCATAACGACTAGGATTGAATTGTGTTTCCTAAGAATTGTGGGAGACCTAATACGAAGTCCATACTAATATCCTGTCATAGCAATTTGGGACTGGTAATGGGGTGTACAAACCGATGTTTTATTTCTGCTGCTTTGCTAGTTGGCAAGTATGACATCTTCTAACATGCTTGGCAACATCATGCTTCAAGCTTGGCCAGTAGAATCGATATTCAACGGCTTTTATGATCTTCTTATTCCCAAAATGTCCAGCTAAAACCACTAGCATGCAATTCCCACAGCAGAAATTCTTTCAAGGAAGTTCGAGGAATGCACATGTTAGGGCCTAGAAACATAATTAATCTTGCAAGATATAACCATATATTTCACGAGTCGTTCCATCTGTCAACAAGGCGTAGACTTCACCAATGGCGAGACACGACTCGGAGCCAGTCTTCATTTTCTCAAAGTCGTAACTACCATGGACATTTTTTGTCAAAACAAACACATGATGACTGAGTGCATCAGTGGCTTTGTTCTCGACTCCCACTTTATGGCGTAGGGTGAAGGTATAATCTTGGAGAAATTCAATCTATTGCTCATATCCTGCGTTCAACTTCTTTTGGGAGAACATATACTTCAGGGCCTCATGGTCAGAGCAGAGGAAGAATTCTTGTGGCAATAGAAATGTCACTAATGAAGTGCTTGAATCACCACATAAAATTCTTTGTCATAAGTGAAATAGCGCTGGTGCGTATCATTTAATTTCTTACTAAAGTATGTGATCGGGTGTCGTTCTTGAGAAAGAACTCCACTAATGCCAATTCCTGAAGCATCGTAGGCCATCTCGAAGACTTTACAAAGTCGAAAGACGCATAACATTAGCGTTTATGATTTTCTCCTTGATCTCCAAAAATGCTTTAGTGGCAGCGCGTGATCATGTAAACTCACTTTCCTCAGACAGTCGGTGATTGGGGCAATGATATGCTAAACTCTTTGATAAACCGATGATAAAAGGCAGCGACCCATGGAAGCTTCTCACATCACGGATGTTCTTGGGCTCGTGTTATTCCTTGATGGCTCTTACCTTTTCAGGATCCGCAGAAACTCCATGAGTAGAGACTACAAATCCTAAAAAATGGACTTGTGTAGTATGCACTTCTTTGGGTTAGCGTACAACTGTTCCTTTTCAATACAGAGCACTTGACATAGATGGTCTAAATGTTGCTCACGAGATTGGCTATAAATAAGGATGCTGTGGAAAGTAGTTACCCCTATAGAAGGATGTTTAACTTACGTCATCATTCGCATGAAAGTACTCGAAGTATTGGTCAATCTGAAAGGCATGACCATCCACTCATACAACCTATATTCATTTGAAGGGTTTCCCATTCATCTTCAGGACATATGCGAATTTGGTGATAAACACTTTTTCGATCGATTGTTGAAAAGATGGTGGCATCATACATCATGTCCAACATATCACCCAGTCTTGAAATGGGAAAATGGTGCTTTACCGTTTTTTTGTTGATGGCACGTCTATCCACACACATACACCAAAATTCATCTTTCTTTGCGTCAGCAAGACGAGAACCGCGCAAGGACTTGATACTCTCTTGGATAAAGTCTTTTCTCATCAACTCATCAACTTGCCTCTTGAGTTCAACATGTTCGGTAGGATTCATCTTGTAGCGTGGCAAGTTGGGGAGACTAGCTCCTGGGACTAGATCAATAGTGTGTTGGATATCACGCATTGGGGGTAGCTGTCATGTCGCCATCAGTTGCTCAACGGAATAGATCTAGGGTTTTGTGATTGGATGGTGGTGGTTTGTGTGTTGCGATAGCTGAGGCGAGGGGAGTGGGTGGTGGTTCAAGTAGAGCGGAGAGGAGGTGATGGTGGCGGAGTAACAAGAAGAGGAGGCAATGGCTGAAGTAGGGCACGGTGGCAGTGGGAGAACAGAAGGGAAATGAGGATTGCGCAACAACAGGAAGGAGATGGGGAAGAGGAGGGGCAACCCAGCAAGAAGAGAGTGGGGAGAGGAACAGAGTTGGAGCACGAGGGTTGGGAAAGAGTAGAAGAGGGAGGGCGGTAGGAGCCGCAACGACGCAGGGAGGAAAAGAAGATGGGGATGGCGACGACAGTGCAACGAGGAGGTGGGAAGGCTGTAGCTGGATGTTGAGGACGAGAGATGAGGGGGGGTAGCGATGGCGCGGGTTAGGGAGTGGCGATAGCAGGTGGAGACGAAAGGGGAAGGCTAGGGTTAGGGTTTTGAAGAGGGATGGGGAATAAACTAGTCAGGGATTCACCCTGCTAAACTAGAGTTCTTTAGGGTTCACACTCCTAAAGAGATTTGAGAGAGATGATCACTCACAATAATTTTATCAAAATAATTCAGCATTGGTTTCATTCATTAGTAGAGGAGCCTTTAAATAGGAATACAAAAAACAGAAAAAGTTCTCATCCGACGTGAGACTAAAAAACTACTAAACAAAAGCAAATAAAGTCTAACTTAAATACAATAACAGAGTAAATAAACTACTCGAACCACATGGACGCGACAAATATCCTTCTTCGCTGATCAACGCGCCAAGGGCGTGGTTGGATGTCAGCATCACAAAATTAGATTTTGCTTACTAATTTGTTTTTCATCCATACCTTGTAAAATCTTTGCTCAAATCTAATTTTAAGTTTTTCTTAACAAGTTGCTTCTGTTCTGTTTTTTATAAATGTTACACATGATGCTCAGACGAGCCCAAGATTTGATTTGAAATGTGATGCTTTGATATCTCACGTTCTAAATGCAACATGGTATCGAGTTCCATCAGTTTATTGCACAAAGTGCTATTTTTACCGCTAGTTTTCTCGTTTTCCATAATTGATATAACATCTTATATGCTCTGCGGACTATGACAACATAAATTAAGCATAAACCTCAAATTTGATTGCAAGTCACCAGAAAGCATCATAGTTTGGGCTGTTTGGTTGTCGTAACTGGCCGTAATTCGTAAGTCGTAACTCGTAATGTTAAAGTCTTTTACAGTTGTAAATGAGTTACATGCATGTAAGCTTTATGGTGTTTGGTTGGTAATATAAAGTTGTAAGTGGAAAAATGTATTGTGTTTTATGGTGTTTGGTTATCGTAATGTGTAAGTCGTAAGTGAAAAAGTTGACCACAAAATTAAATATTGGTGATTTAAAAAGTTTTAATATTGCAAATAAATATTAAAAATGTTAAATATTAAAAAAATTAATATTAACATAAAAAAATAATACAAATTTGCATGACCACAAAATTAACTGTAACTGGGCAGTAAGTGAGTGGTATTGGTGTGCAAGTGAGTGTAATTGGGTTGTGTAAGTCTTTACGAATTACGGTCCAAACAAAAGCCGTAGTTGTAACTGGGTTGTAAGTCATTTACGAATTACGGAGTTTTACGCGAAACAAACGGCCCTTTTATTTTCTTGTAGTGTTGTTTTTGATTGGCTTTTGGGCAGTAGGTTTTTTTTCCCTTTAGTTACATTTAAGAGCTAGCTATCTGCTTCAATGTTTATTACGGATTCATATTCATAATACCTGAATAGGCATTTATTAGTTTAGCAATTCTTGACTGTGCCCATTGCCAACTCAAATGGATAACTGCACGGGCTTGGTCTAGCAAGAATATTGGCATTGTCTATCATGATTTTATCTATTGAGGGTGCAGAGGTGTCTGCCTTCTCCCATACGATGTTTACAATTTGCATATTTGTCTTGGCTGACGGGTACTCAACTCAAGGTATTAGTGCTGGCTGAATATGTAAAAGCATAAGCTAATTCATTAGGATCATATCTCCTGATGTGATTTATTTTTAATAGCTTAAGTGTGGGATATGGGCATTCTACTTACTTTCTTATGCATGTTGAATGTTTAATCTTATGAAATGTTTTTGACCCATGTTGTATATGCATAACTATTTTGACATTGTTACTGAAGATAGACATGCTTTGTTTGGAAGTGCAAGCACATCAAGCAAGCGATAGGGTAAGACATAAAATATCTTCAATTAGAAAAGCCAAATTTTACAAAACATGTCTTCTGGCTATAGTAAGTATCCATTGCAATGTAATACTCAGCATGATATAATGTGAAGTGACAGTGCTAGATTACTGCATAGTCTTACATGAGGAACGTACGTCATGCTAATATGAATGGAACCCTGTATGTTGTGTCACAGTGTGTATGCACTGGCAGCTTACATCTATGGGACACACCAGTTACACTTTAAGGCCAGCCAGAAATCGATTAAATGATTAAACAAACTCTAAATTATTCATTAGTCACACTATGAATTAATCATGGCCGTTTTGACAATGGTTTTTAATTGCTTCTTCACCTTTACTTTTATGTGCCCCAGTCAACTTTAGCTACTCCATCCTAAACCTGAAAATTAAACTCTAATTTGTGTCATAGACCCTATACAAGCTCTAGGTTCTCTCCAACCTCAAGTCCATGCCCAAAATGAACTTGACTTATTCCTAAGCCCTTGCATCATTGTCATTGTTACATGATCTCTTAAGCACTTAA
>JAVJIF010027816.1:0-56359 GCA_038442645.1 Agave tequilana
TTTTCTTTTTTTATTTGTATTCGAAGGTGATTGCGATCCTGTATTACATCATTTTTAGTATCAGAGCCTTGGTCCTAATCCCCTTCGATTTCTTCTCTTCCCCAAATCCTAAATTTAGATCTGGATCTCTAGATCTAAATCTACTTTGCAAAAAAAAATCGATTATTGTTAGATCTAGATCTAAATCTATATTTAGATCTATTTAGATCTACTTTGTTTAAAAAAAAAATCGATTACTGTTACATTTTGATCTAGATTTACTTTAAAAAAAAAAAGAAAAGAAAAAAAGAAAAAAACAGAAAAACAGAAAAAAAAAACGAAAAAAACAGAAAAGAAAAGGATAGAAAAAAAACAAAAAAAAGAGGAATTTTTAAAAAAAGTTACTGTTCACCGTGAACAGTAATTACTGTTCTCCGCGAACAGTAATTACTGTTCATCCGGTTACTGTTCACAGTGAACAGTAACCGCCATCTCCCACCCCAACCGGTCCGGAATCTGTTTCTCGCCCGTTCGGAGTCCGTTTTGAGCTCTGTTCGAAGCGTTGGGTTCGTGACTGAGCCCCGAAGTCATTACAAAGATTCCATAGCACTTGAGCAACAGATCTGACCTCCACTAGCTCGTATTTGGCACCAGTAGTGTCCCAGCAGCAGAGAATCAGTGTTCTGACACGTCTTCAGCCCAATTTGAGTCCAATTCGAGCTATCGATTTATTGGGTAACCTCTGATCTTTATGCATTGAGTTTTATTCATGGGATTTACTTTTGTGGCAAATACATTTATACTGATGGGGATGAAAAGGAGGTTGAAAGTGACATGTATGCAGCTCTTCCGTATTTTCGGGGTTTTTATGATCAAGATGGGTATGAAAAGTGGGAAAATCATCTTGAGCATTTCTTCAGGTATTCCTCCTTGACACCTACGCAGAAGTGTCATTATGTCCAAATGAAGTTAGCTGGAGAAGCTTATTGGTGGTGGGAACACAATCATATCGACTATCGAGATTGGCTTATCCTACAAGAACTTCTTCATGCCCGGTATGCTCCACACCTCGAGGGGCCACAATTCAGCGATTTGGTTGCTGAATGTAAAGAGATCCTCGCTGGCATGGTTAAGATGCTAGAAAGCAAGGCGATAAAGGCTGTTGACAATCCAGAATCAGAGCCAGAAATTGATGACAATCTAGAGCCAAAGCCAGAGAAGTTTATGATAAGCCAGAGCCAAGTCTAGAAGTTTTTGCTGAGTCGGTGTCACAGCAAGAAGAGGTTTCGCCACAGCCTATGGAAGTTGAAGGTCTCCTGTTGAGACCCTTGTAGATCTTCT
This sequence comes from Agave tequilana, assembly GCA_038442645.1. Classification (NCBI taxonomy): domain Eukaryota; kingdom Viridiplantae; phylum Streptophyta; class Magnoliopsida; order Asparagales; family Asparagaceae; genus Agave; species Agave tequilana. Next base: position 1,321 of record JAVJIF010027816.1, read on the forward strand.
AGCGGAGCCTACTTTGAGGCTAGTACCACCGTTGGCAGCAATGAGTGTATCATTTTTTTTGAGATCGCCTGAGGTGTACGCAAGGTTTTAAATAGCGGCTATAGCAGCAATATCGGCTGGAAAAATTTATCGGGAATGGGGATATATCGGGGATATTTTTAAAAATCGGATGTGAAAATCGGACTGTAAATATATATGTCTTCGTGTCCTATCACATCTCAATAATGTAATGCATGCATAATCATATAAAATTTTATAAAACATCATGTAAAAGATATACTTATCTCGAAACTTGCAATTGCATTATACCTATGAACCCATAATCACCATCCAAGTGTAGATTCTTCACAAATGCCACATTACCAACTCTCTTGAATCACCCAAATGCCTAATCTAGAAACATGCAAACATGAAAACGAATCAATAAATATATAAAATATTATACAAAGAAATGACAGAATCAATTCAAATCAAGCATCATAAATTCATATTATGTCTACAAGTTCAAATTAAAATCATAAAGAGATGGTCCATACAAGAAGCAAGCAATTAACTAACCAAGAATTTAGAAGTAAGAAAGACAATAATTATTTCTAAAGGCTAAAGCAAAACAAGAACTAAAGCAACATAAAACCAAAAGCAAATGTCTCTTATGTATCATGCGTCAAGTCTAGAAGCAAAATAACAAAAGCTCAAATAAATATTATCCCTATTCCTCTTCTCCATGCTCGGACTCATCCGAATCATCCGATGATGAAACATCATCATCTATAACATCATCATCTATAGGAATGTTTGGCTCTTCCTCATCCGATGATGAATCCGATGATGATCCTAAAGTGTCTTCATCTTCCTCATGAACCTCATCATCATTTCTCTCAAACCTCTTTTGATTGTGATGATGATGCTTCCCCTCTTATCTTCTTTGCACCCTTCTTTGTTGTCCTTGAACTCTTTCTTCTCTTTGGATTAGCACCCATAGCTTTTGCAACTTGCCTCTAAGTTAATGATTCACCAGGAAAAACTTTATCATCGCTTTCTATATGTGTTGCATTGATATTATTTTGATGCACCAACCACTCAGTGACCTTCTCTTCTTCATCATAAGCGGCTAAAGGATCTCTATCCTTGATAGCTAGCTTATTTTTAGCCTTGCATTGAACTTGACATAGACTAAGTTATGTAGCTTTCTGTGACTTAGTTTATTTCTCTTCTTTGTATGAACCTACAAAAGAAAACCAAACCCATCAATAAAAAATAATTAAACAATTAAAGAGAATAATATAATATAATTTTATATATTTTGTAATACCATCTCAAATGTGCTCCAATTTCTTTCGCAACCAGACGAGCTTGTTGTCAAGTTCAATATTCTCATAGCCATATTCCTCAATTCGGGAGCATCAGTCCCATAAAATTGCCAATATTGTGCTAACAACATTATGAATGAAATTAGTTACTAAAAAAGTATAGTTATTTCTTTTCTATGTAAATATGTAAAATGCAAAAAACTAATACTGGATTATTAAGCTTCTTAGCATATGTTTTTGCGAACTCTCTCCCAAACGATCCCTTTTGATAATGGTACATTGGCAATTGTTGACTGATTTTATTGATGACTTCCTCAACATTGGGATAAAAACTTATGCATGGCATCAACGAAGCCATCTATAAAGACACCGGCTTTATCAATTGACTCCTTCTTTGCAAAAATAAATAAGGGTTTAAGAAGTAGCCGCTCGATGCAAGGGACCTTTAAGTTTTTCATCCCATCTTTTGTCAATAATTTTTCATATTGGAAGATACTTCTTCTCTTCACCTTTAAGAGCCAATTTGATCTCCTCCTTGGCATTCTCTAAATCACCATAAACCCAACCCATAGATGGCATTTTGTCACCATCAACCCTTCTTAGGACTTTCACCAATGGTGTAAAGACTTGGAGAGCAAGGTCTACATTGTCCCAAAATTTATTACTAGCGATGATTTCGGCAACCTACAAATCACAAATGTAACGAATAGTTTTTAGCTTTCAAACTAATGAACTATATATAATAAAAATAAATTGCAATCAGTTGTTATTAATTTACTAATGTAATGATATATATAGATTTAAAAGAATAAAAGTATATACCTTTTTACCTGCATCAGTTTCGGAAAGTGTGCATAACATCCATTCATTACTTACAAACATTTGCTTTAGATTTTTCCTCTTTTCGCGAATTGCGCTTAAAGAAAGATACGCGGTAGCAAATCTTGTAGCTCCGGGCCTAACAATATCTCCATCGCATTTAGCCCTCATTAGGCTAAGTGACTTGGTATGATTATAAATGTACACCGTCACCGATCTTCCCATTAAAATAGCACTCCGGATGGGCTTTATCTTTCCAATATCGCCTAACATCAAATTGATGGTGTGCGCCGCACAAGGAGTCCAATATATATTAGGCCTTTTTAAGAGTAAAGTTTTTGCCGCCGACATATTGTTGGATGCGTTGTCCGTGACAATTTGCACGACATTTTCGGGTTCGATCTCCTTAATCGCATTATCTACAAACTGATAGATATAATTGCCATCATGTTTCTCGGCAGAAGCGTCCTGTGAATGTAAGTAGGCCATTCCCGCTGGACAATGCGCAATGATGTTCATGATGCTTCTATTCTTCCTATCCGACCAAGCATCGGTCATAATTGTGCACCCATAAGTTCCACAACTTTGTTTGAATGAAGCTAGAGTTCCAGTTATCTCCTCCACCTCCCTTTGAAGAAATGTCTCACTTAGCTCGTATGGTGTTGGAGCTTCCAAGAATTTTCCAAACTTTCCAATAGCTTGTAACATTTGTTGGAAAGAAGGAAGTGTAGCGGTATTAAAGGCTATTCCAGCTTCATAGAACCACCTCGCTATGTACTTCACGGCATCTTCCCTTGCCTTCTTCCTATACTTGGAATCCATGTTAGGTTACTTGCTAGCCTTTGATTTATCTACCAACTCCTCTGGTGATAGGGAAAATCTGTCCATAGGGCCTTTTGCCTTCATTCGTCGACACATGGCTTGTCGATAATATTCTTCTGAATCTTCCTCATCCTCTTCCCCAACATGCACATCGCTCATCAAGTTTTGGTAGCTAACTTCCTTGGCTTCCCTTTCATCTGAGTTTTTTCAAGTATGGCAATAACTTTCTCCTTCACATCAGCAGGAACTTGGTAACAAGGTACGCAATTCCCCTTGACCCCAGCCAAATGTTGTTTCAAACGAGTTATCCCTCCGGAAAGTACCTGTTTGCAGTATATGCAACGCACTTTGTTTGCATTATTGGCATCCACCCTCTCTCATAATGCCAACAAGGATCTTTGCCTCCAGGTTTTGGGCCTTTTGGCAGCAAATTGGAACACTCAGAAGAAGCCATCTTGCTACAATTTTATGGAAACAAAAACTTATTTGAGAAAATAAAACTTCTTCATATTATATCAATATTGAAGAATCCATACAACAAACGCACCAAGTTTATAGCCAAGAATGATTGAGACAAGCAACAAAACAAATTCAATTGAAGGAAAATAAGAAAGCAATCAATATCTTGAAACAGTTGCATAGTTTTTCCCACAACTTAAAATTTAAAAAATTACCCACAAACAAATTATCAATTCTTGAACATCTTGCCACATCAAACAGTATTTTATTTATTCTTTCTTTATATGATGGATAACATATTTCTTCTTTGAATTCTTTCTTTATACTATGTCTAACAAATGTTTGTTTTTGTAACTAATGCTACTATTCATTTCTAAATATGCAGATTATGGAGCTGATCACTACAGATGATAATCAGTCAGAAAACAGTTAAAGAATGCAGAGGAAACATAAATAATTTCAAAATCATTCAGTGAATAACTTCAAGAAAATAGAAATTTTCATGAATGCGGCAATGCCTTTCTAGTTTCTACTGGTGCATTTTATCACCTATTGTATTAATGTAATTGTTACTGTATATATCGATCAATAGCTATTTGTCAAAATTTTGTCATTGTGAAGCATGATCATGATCCAAATTCAAGAATGATTTTGACAGCCTAATGAAGCAGGATTCAGATTCAAGCATGATTCTGAAAACAGTCTAAATGTCTAATGAAGCATGATTCATTGATTCAAGAAAGTCTAATGAGTAGAGTAATGAAAACAGTGTAATGAAGCATGACAGTTTATTAACAATTAGACATTGTTAAGAAGCTGTAAAAGATACCTGCTCGCTGAAGTTGCTCGCTGAAGCTGCTCGCTGCACGCCTGCACCACGATGCTGCTCCTGCAGCACTCTCTTGACCATGTACCACCGCAGGTGCCAGGCGCAGATGAGAGGAAACAGCGGAGACGGGGTCACGGGAGAGGCTGCGTTGTCTAGTGCTGCAGAGGCCAGAGAGAGATGAATCAGCACCAATTCACCATTGACGAACAGACGAAGTCACAACCGACTCACAAGAGAGATTGCGCCGACGGACCGGTGAGAGAGAGGAGATGTTGCGCCGTCGACGAGGTCACGAGAAATAGAGGAGATGTCGAGATGATCTGATGATGCTCCAGCGAGGCAGCGAGAGAGAGGGGGAGATGATTCGCTGTCGACGAGGTCGAGATTCACTGTCGACGAGGTCGCGAGGCAGCGAGAGAGGGGGAGATGATTCGCTGTCGACGAGGTTGAGATTCACTGTCGACGAGGTCGAGAGAGAGAGAGAGGAGATTGTGTCGCCGACGAGGCCGAGAGAGAGAGAGCCGAGATTGTATCGTTACTTGTCGACGAGGCCGAAAGAGAGGAGATGGCGCCGTCGCCCGTCGATGAGGTCACAGCACAGAGAGGGGAGATTAGGGCTCGCGTCGGGTCCCCAAAATCCCCAACCTGGCGAATAAATAAAGCGGGTCGGGCGTTCGGGTCAGGCGTTCGGGTCGGATTGTATTTCAGCCCATTGCGTTTTTTGAATGGCCGATATTGCGGCGATTTTTTGAGCGATATATCGGCGCTAAATCCGATATTGCGCCGATAAAGGGGGGAAAATGCGAAACGCTATGAGAAGTGCCATTGCGTTGCGGATGACTGCCAAAACCGATATATCGGCGCAATAGCGGCGCCATTTAAAACATTGGGTGTACGACCCATTGCAGATATGTCTACAGGAGTCAGGCTCACAAGTGATCAGGGTACTTATGATGCAAAGTGCAATCTGTTCAGTTTTCATCATGGATGACGTGCCTCAGTCTGCTATTGGTGTCTTGATCAAGCTGTTATCTTTTATTGCTCCGACACGGAGACCAGTTCCATCTCCACCACCTTGATCTCGATGTGATGCATTAGTGTCACTGTCACGGCCACCATCATGGCCCGATTGAGATGCTTCATGAGAGGTGTCCTCACTCGACAGAGTCGACTCTCTCCCACCCCGGGGGAAATGATGGGGACATCACACCAGTACTAATTATCTTTTTATGCCTTAGTCTATTTTTGAGTTTAGCCTTTTCTTTTGTTATAAAACTTAGTCCCACATCGGTTGTGATGGGGAAGTTCACTTTGTAAGAGCCTATATAAAGAGGCTCAACTCAATGAATAAACAGACAATGAATAATTAAAACTTTTCCAGTTAAAATTTCAGAGCTCTTGGGTTCTTGAGATTGGGTGTGAAGCCCGTGGTGCAAGGGGTGCGAAGCCCGCGTAAGGGGTGCGAAGCCCAAAGTTATCTGGTTCTTTCTCCAACCCTAATCTCTCTTTTTATTTATTTCTTGCAAAACCTTAGTTTTTCTTTTTTATTTGTATTCGAAGGTGATTGCGATCCTGTATTACATCAATCCTCCATTGTCACCATCATGGTCAAGCTTCTTAAAATATCTGCCCCCTGCAACTTTATAATCAAGTACTTAAAATCTAAGCCCTGGTTGCTTATCTGCTTCAATCTAAACATCAAAATCCTAATTAGATTGAGAATTGGATCTGCGTATGTCTTCTTTTGACTTCAATAAATCAAAAGTACAAGTGGAGATGTATCCAACAACAAAAATGAGGTTTAACTATCCAAAGGAATCCAGTATAATTGGCATATACAAATGTTCCCAAGGTCCATGTATAATACTATGAGACAAGTTGTGACGTAAAAACTTTGCAGGAGCTAACATTATATCAGAGCCAAAATAAAAAAAAACAAGTTAGAATGCATGCGCATTTGGTGTTCTCATCTTGAAGAGAGCAGTCTAAAGCAAAGAAGAACACCATCAATCCCAGATCTTTTGGGTTTGCTACATGAATCCGTCTTCTCCATTTAGCTCTAAGGACAATTTCGTATTGCTGAATTAACTATTATATCCTTTTTCACTACCATGATCATTTAGGTCTAACCTTTGTCTATTGCTCACTTAACCAACATACTTAACAATCTTGTTTACTCATGCTGATATGATCTTAACTGGTTTGTCCAATCTATAATTCTATGTGTAACTTCTTATGTATGCACTCGTTTTTTATTCTCCCTTTTCGTGTATGGCCAAAGCACTACTAGTCCATATGACTGGCTCAGAGAATTTTCTCTTCAATTTCATGGGTCATAAAACATTATGCTCTAGACCACATCTCGCATTAATCATCCAACTTTAATTCCATAGACAATATTGATTTTTATCTCATCATCATGATCCTAAGTAAAGAATGGTTGCTCCACTGTATTTTTTCGCCGTTATTGTGACTGATGACTATACCCTCCCTTTTTGCCTAAAGTTACATCCTACATTTTCCTTTTCATTTTGTAATATATCTGAAAAGGTGGAATGGACATAGGACACAAATACAACACAATATCAATACAGATACATAATAAATCCTAGATACATGGATGCAACACATATGAACTAAAACCACAAGTGAATAGAACTATTTTATTAAAAGAAAAGAAAGAAAGAAAAATTTAACAATTAAATTCTGATTCTATACCAACCAATTAAAGTATTAAGCCAAAGTACGATTGAGGCCTGACACTTGTAAAATGTTTGGATTGGGTTATTGTAGGTCCCAGGTTCCAGGCACGAACTACAGTCGCTGTTCAAAAAGAAAGAAAGAAAAGGAAAGAAAAAAGAAAAGGAAAAGAAGAGAAAAAATGTATTAACCCAAAAGTAAGAAACGCAAAGTCCAATCAAATTCAAATCTATGATGTTCTTCACATATTTGGGATGTGTCTAGGGCCATGTACATTTTTGTCCAACCTTTGGACTTTTGCTTATTTATTTAAGCAATATCTATTAATTGGGGGTTATTGGCTGACCTTAGAGCTCGGCCAAGACCTTGACTTAACCAAGTTCCAAGGTTTCTGATCGAACCAAGAGGTCAGTCTACCAGCATGACAGTTAGAGAAGATAACCACAAAGGGGGGAATAGCTCAATCCACCAGTCTACAGATAAAGATGAATAACCAATACTAGGGAATATTCCAACTGTCCTAACTTCTTGGAGCTATCCTAAAAGATACAAACTAGGCAGTTGGGAGGAGCCTAAAGAACCATATCCAGAAGAGAAGATAATTAGAGAAACAGGCTAGGAGAAGGTACACAATCACACTATCTCAGCCCTAAACTCTGGTCATCTTTTTGCTAATTTAGGCATCGGAAGAGCTTCACAGGACATAACCCCCAGGACCTTTCTTTCCTTGTGGTGTGTAAGGGTGTGTATGTGTCAGCTAGCTCTTGGTTTACTACCCCAAATCATTGATAGCTCGGGCCGACTTGCCGACTCCCAAAAGTCGGCCCGACATCGTCTACCATGCAGTTTCTTAAGGTTTTTTTTTTCAGCTAACAAGTCTCTAATGTGTTAAAACACTTGGAAAAGTGGTACACTTCTTTAAATCTATGAGTGTGTGGGTGTGTTGTACCTCCTTAGATCTACATGATTGATTGCCAAAGTCATCCTTGATTTCCTTCGAGAGCACCAGCAAGGATCCTTCTCTACACTGCCAATCTGTAAACTTGGTTCAGAATTGGAAGATTTGCCAGGTACGTTGTTATCAAATTGGTCATAGAAGTGGAAGGCATTGTTCAAAATTTGATAAATCCAAGTATTTCATATGAGATTAAGAATGGACTCCTTTGGACAACAACTATATGTTCCAATGCTTGGTGGCGGTGGTATCACTTCAAATCACATCATAATGATTTTCAAATTGTTAGCATTCCACTAATTTATAAGCATTTCATGAGAAATTGGCTCACTGAATTTCATCTCTATTCATGCACATATATTACGTGTAATGTAATACCTTGATCTGAGCTTCTATTACAAGTTTCTGCATTGGTACCTTGTAGCCTAGCTATAGACTTTTCCTGATAACATCTATACAAATATATGACTTCCTGATTACACATGCACGAATATATGACTGTTGTATTATGCATATATCGTTGTGGCCTTCTGATAACATATATACCAAAGTGTCACTGTTGATTGTCTATACTTTTCTATCTGGATTTATTTGCACGAGTATTGATAATTTCTGATAAGTAGTTTTGATATCCAGTAAAGCTGGTCGTTGGCAGGTAAGAAGATCATTACCGTTTCTTTTGTGCTATTGACAGGATGCTGCCCTTTGACCAATCGAAGAAAAATTATTTTCAGCGCCGCATTTGTGATGGGGATCTGGTTATTGTTTATGAGAGGCATGACATCATGAAGGCCATCAAAGTAAAGAAAGGTTCAGAGCTTCAGAATAGGTTTGGGGTCTTTAAACATTCTGATTGGATAGGGAAACCATTTGGGTCCAAGGTACTGAGTAGCAAGGGCGGGTTTGTCTATCTTCTGGCACCCACACCAGAGTTATGGACTTTGGTTCTGAGCCATAGAACCCAGATTTTATACATTGCTGACATTAGCTTCGTTATTACCTACTTGGAAATTGTTCCTGGCTGTCTGGTTCTCGAGTCCGGCACGGGAAGTGGATCTCTTACGACTTCACTTGCTAGAGCTGTCGCACCTTCAGGTCATGTTCACACATTCGATTTTCATGAGCAAAGGGCAAACTTGGCTAGGTAAGCCATCAGCTCCTGGTCATCTTTTTAAATCAATATTGTGAGAATGTAAGTTCTGTTCAATTTTAGTAGCCATAAGAGTTATTAGAACAAGAAAGCAAGATAATGGGAAAAATATAAACCTCGCTATCAGCACTTCCAGAATTATTCCTGCGAGCTTCGCTAAGAGCAAAACAGCAACTTTAAAATATATGTTGCTCTCTTCATCCATTTTAACAAGGAGTTTTTCTTTTGAAACTCCACTTGCAAGTCTCATCAAAGTTGGTTAGATATATGATCTGCCAACCAGTTTATATGGACATGGGACACTGATGTCAAACGTTCACGTGTCCTGGGGTGTCATACACGGGGATAAATCTGATATGAGAACACGGTTATATTTCGTAGATGTGCATGGCAAGATGCATATATCTACTGAAAACAACTGTAAATTGGGCCAGAGTTCACAAAATGACCTTAGGAGGTTGTCTAATAAACTCAATATTAATATCTTACACAAAAACTCTAAAATTGCAAAGGAATTATGATATTGTAATAGTTTTATTACTTAGCATTGTTTGGAGTGTTCGAGAAGTGTCCTTTAGTGTTCGAGTGTTAGCTAATACATCAAAAAACATAATTTTTCAAGTGTCCTAGTAAAATTGCAGTCAGCATGTTGGCTTTGCTGCACAATTGTGAAATGAACTCATGGTTTCCCCCTCTTGGTCATCTCAAATTTTCTGTGAAATCATGTGTTTGTTTATTTTTTGCGTGTGTTAAATGTGTAGTATCAATTAGAATCACCACCCACCCACCCACCCCCCCCCCCCCCACCACCCAACAAAAAAAAAAAAAAACCAGCACCACACACACAGCCCAAAAAAGAACAGAAGAAGAAAGAGAAAAGAAAAGGTAAAACAACCAAGTTCTCCTGTTTCAAGTACCATTTGTTTCCCGAATTCCACGAAGTGTCTGCCATGTATACCTAAAATAGAAACAGGATAAACACTGATTCTTTTAAAGACAGTTTAAAAATCATCATATTTTTTAATTTTTAATGTTATTTATTTATTATTATTATATTATTATATTATTTTGTTTTGTTTTCTTGTGATGATGTAGAAGAATCCATCTACATGTAACCCGACTTATATGAAGAACTGATTAACTGAGTTGAACAAGTTGCAATGCAAGTGGAATAAATGGTATTCTGATAAGAATTAATTACTGTTATGTTATTCTCAAACTTGTTCTCTATCATGAAGCATCTAGCTATTTAAAGCATGTTTTACATGTATAGTTGTCTAAAGTGTTTGATTCCTATTTTCTATCCACAAATACAGTATGAGGGACAATGCAGCATACATGTTCAAGAGTATAGACTTATCACTAAATTAAGGCATGGCACATGAACCTTCTTTTTAGGCATATGGTCTCGATTGTAATTTTGTGGAATGCTAAATCAATTGGTAAACTGTAGAATTTATTTCAGTTAGGACTTAGGAGAAATCGTACCCTTAGGGTTGAGCGCAGTGGGTCAGACATGAAGATCTGCATGTATCCACCCTCCAATAGTGATTGAAAGTATCCCTATTTTGTGACGATATTAATGTGGCTCTTCATTTTTCCAGGGAGGATTTTGAGAAAAATGGGTTGAGCAACTTAATAACAGTAGCAGTTCGGGACATTCAAGGGGAAGGATTTCCTGAGGAATTCAGGGGTGCGGCTGACTCGGTGTTCCTAGACCTCCCTCAGCCTTGGTTAGCAATGGCATCTGTTGCAAGAATGTTGAAGCAAGATGGCATTTTATGCTCGTTTTCTCCATGTATTGAACAAGTGCAGCGTTCGTGTGAGACTTTACAAGCAAATTTTACAGGTTCGCTTTTTAGTTCTCTCTGCTGTGTGATGACACTAGGTTTTGCATGAATATGTACACATTGTGATTCCTGCTAAACAGAAAAGTTTGTGGTTTGAGCTACTGATCTCTTCCCAGTCACATGGCTGGATATACTGACCTATGTTTTGCGTATAGCTCTCAGTAAAAATAAAAGAATGCTTCCTGAACTACAAAGTTCTACCCAATCACAATAGCTTGCCATCTTGAAGATTGTTCGTTGCTTTTGTTTCCTCGTGCCTTATTTTCTTTCGTCGTGTTTTTATATGCAACCAACCAACAACAATGTTCTGTCTACCTTTCAATAAGGAGCTGCATTTCACTACTCAAACTGAGGTGTTTATCGAGGGGGCTGGATCCTCGGGTTATTTTCAAGTCGGATTGTCAGAGATGATGTATCTACATGAGTATTGCTGGTTAATCGTGTGTGCATGCATTGAGAGTTTTATTTATTCCTTGTGCACTTCTCTTTCTTTCTTTCTTCATGTTCTCTCCATCAATTTACAATCTTTAGAAAATACTTGATTATTTTGTTTCATTTTCCTTCTACGCTGTTATTGTTGCTACTTTAATTGTATGGATTATTGCAATTGTTAAACTTAATCCGGTCTTCAACATTTTTTACACTCACCTTAATGAGATTGGAAAACAGTATATAAACTGAAAAATTTGCCAATGATGTGGTCTTGTTTAAATCCCCCTGATTGAAGTATGTATGCCTTTTCCTTGTGCAGATATAAGAACTTTTGAGATCCTCCTTCGGACGTATGAAGTTCGAGAGGAGAGGAGAAAGGTTGGTGAAGGCGATAAAGGTTCTCCTATTGGGTCTTTGCCTCGCAAAAGACAGTGTCCATCTGATGAAGCAAGCCATGAGAAAATGGAGCGAACTACCTCGGCCATGGCTAGGCCATGCAGCGAGACAAAAGGACACACAGGATATTTAACATTTGCAAGGCTTGCATGCATCTGATCATCAAGAAAACTTTGGATTCTATTTTTTATTATCATTGCGGTGAATTTACTTGTATGATTGTATGCTATATGGCATCAACTGAAGAGCAATCTGGCACTTGATGAAGAGCACCAAACAATGATGAATGATCTTTCGCAGTTCTTAACTGTTTGTTTAAGAATCTGGTGGTCACAATTTCAGCCCCAGCATTGTTCCTTTCCTTATAAACTTGAACTAGAGGCAAAACTAAATTAAATGCTTACAATTTTATTCTCCTAATATATGGAATATGATGACTTTGTCAATAAAGAGAGACTACTATTGTATACAGAGAATGTTTTCAACCCAAAATTTTGTAGTATTCAAGTATTTCTAAGAGCATCTTTTGTGTATGTTTGATCCAACATGTACTTTTGTTTTGTTCTTTTTTTTCCCTTTTCTTTCTGAAAAGTGTGCGCACGTGTGGGATCTCCAACGCATCCATGAACAATGCATCCATGAACAGGGCTTACCTGTTTCAAGCCACTGGCTTTTGGGGTACTTTTGGGGCTTACCAGTTTCAAGCCGCTCGCCTAGTGTTTTCATCTCTCTCTCGTTTCAATATGCTAATACTGGACCTAGTCATCTGTAGAATTTTAGGGCTAGATTGGATATCCCAAAATCCGATTCCTAAATCATAAACGAAAGGAGTAAAGTATCTAGACGCCCTGTTCATATCGTCTGAACCCTTTGCTTTTGGCCTCTTCTCAAGGGCAGCTAAGAGAAAATGAAGGATTTTAGTGAGAATCAGTGCCCAAAACTTGGGAGCAGGACAAATTTATCAACACAGGTAAGCGGGCAGATTTCAATCTATTAATAGAAAGGTTAACACTCAGCTGGAAAGACTCCCCAGCGACCCTGATTTGGCAATATGAACTCAACCTAAGCACCATGAACTTGCAGTACACACAAGACCAACACATCCAAAAATAAATCAAACAAGTAAATTCATTTCCAGACAACAGAATTCATTTGCTCAAAGTGACTCGAAGTCTAAATTTTGTGCATGACATATGAACATAATAAGAGCACGCGAAAGAATATCTGAATGCGCAATGAAAGTAGATAAAATTCTACATGAAACGAGCAAGAAACAAAATATCTACAAGCAAAGCAAACAGCTGAACCCCGAACATGATGCATCTGCTGAGAACACAACAATTGCTGTGACAATGCATGCAAAATTGCATAACCAGAGAACAAGCATGAAATCTGTTGACACATTTATTCAGACCATTGACAAAAAACTATAATCAATACCGAAAACTGAGCAATTACCAGTACCATCTGACTGAACATTAAACTGAATTGCAAAAATTACCATAACTAGATACTCAAGTAGCAAGCAGTCAACAAAAACTTAGAAACATACAAGATAGAGCATGCTGTCTACTCTGGCCCTTCCCCTTGTCTGGTTAAAACATTTGATCAGAAAAACTAAAAACATTCAACAGCTCAGACTTCCAAAACCTACTCTCTCAAGTTCTACATATATAGGACAGTCATTTCACATAGCTTCACTTCTTAGACGTTTTAGGCAGTACCCTACAAAAGAGAGCCAACATTACTCATCAGCTGGATGAAATGCTTTAAAGTAGAGTCAACAGAAACTAATAGCAACAAAATATTATCAACACTTCACTTACTCAGCAGGTTGGGCAGCTGGGATGGCTGCTGGTGCTCTCTCCCCTGGGCCCTGTTGTACGCAAACAAAGAAGATATTATCAAAGCAGAACAAAAAGAATGAAATTCTCTAACAAGAAAACATACAGGCGTTCTTCCATCAGCATCCCCATAAAAAGTTAAAAAACTTCACATGTGACCTGACTAATTACTGAAACACATAAAATTAAATACATAAACCACAACAGTTCACACCCTGGCAGAAGAATCTTCATCCAGTTTTATTTTGTTAATAGAAAAACAGAACATGAACATGTAGTTAACATATACTAAAGAAAATCACAAGGCGTTCCTGATAGTCAGACTAGATATCTATACAACCATGCTTTTGATGAGAATGAATTGGCAATCAGCCTGTTGCTGATCAAAGGCCAGCGTCAACAGGAAGCCAGTTCTCGGAGTGAAAAATATATGGGACAAAGAGGTGCATGTACCAAGACTATATTACACCAACATCTTAAAAATTGTCAACAGCTATATACATCCTAGATCATGGCATAACCAACTATATCATTTTGCTTCAAGCATGAAATATGAGCTAGCATCTAGTCATCACTCCCATCTCCAAAAGATCTTTCACACAAATTATCTATAGGACTAATATAATTATATAAAATGTGATACACCAGATTCATTTTAGCATAGGTGGTGAAGGGCAATCATTTTATTGCCCCAAGGCTACCATTTCTCTTCATATATCTAGAATATTCCTCAGAATTTATTTCACAATGACTTAGTGCTATAACAAGAGAGAGACAATTTTGTCCTGTACATGGCATAAAGTAACAAAACAACAAATTGACAAAAATAATTTTTTCTCAGCAAAGATTGATTTCGAATATGTTCTCAACCATTAAGCACCAATGAATCTGCTAGATTAGGAACATCCTATCCTAGAAGAAACAGTATATTCCTTAACCCTAATAACCAAAAAATAATAATAATAGAGAACTCACGGACCAAAAAAATAGAGCAAAAAAGGGAGACACCAAATTAAGTTATTTGATTCCAACACTCTGTTGAGTTATTTAGCAGTAACATAGAACATATACTTGCCATGGAGGTTAATCAAATCACAGAACCACTAATGAGAATAATCAGAACATAAGGCTATTAAAAAGTAAATGATATGTCATTCCATTTTGAAAAGACCAATCTCAATTACTACACTGGTTCCATATATCTGACATTCATGAGGTATAGGCATGGAGAGAACAATATGGATGAAAATGGTGGTTTTGTTAGACATACAAAAGTAAAGGAAATATTTTTTACAGCTTATTTACATCTTTCATGTTTGTAATACCACTAATATTACTTATCAGCTTTCTCTTGTAGTAAGAGCATGTTAGCAAAGAAAACAAGAATAAAACAGGGAAACAAGTCCTCTACTTATATAAATAAGGGAATGGTATAAGCTGTCTGTCAATTTAATAATTGTTGCAAAAGAATTCAACATAGCATGTACTTCTGGCCTAGAAAACATGGATTTGTGAGCATTTAACATTTACACGACAAAACAAGTATGTAAACAGGGTCTGGAATGTGAGGTTTGAGTGAAATCTTTCAGGGAGATAGCTAACTAAGAACTTCAGGGAGTAAATAGGCAATGTGGAAATAAAAATACATAATAGAAGTGTATTAAAAAAATGTGATAGGAACTTTATTTCACCTGAGCCAATCGTTCCTCCCTCCTGGCTAACTTCCTCTCCCTGCTTGCCTTACTCTTGGCACGCTTAGCTTCAAACTGATCAGACAATGTCTTCTCTCTTGCCTTTTCAGCTTTAGACTTGTGAATGCTCTCCATAAGCACCCTCTTGTTCTTGAAGACATTACCTTTAACCTTCATGTACATATCGTGGTACATGTGCTTGTCAATTTTCTTTGCCTCACGATACTTCCGCAGCAAGCGCCTTAAAACTCGCATTCTCCTCATCCACAGAATCTTAGTGGGAAGCCTAGCCTCTCTTGTACCCTTGCGCTTACCTGGAAATTACAATAAACCTTAACTATATGGAAAATGCAATATCACTAGAGATTGGATTTTAGATATTCTCTCAGAAATGATACCATATCCAGAATGTCGCCCCTTCCTCTTTGCCTCCATTGCGCGACGAGCACGAGAACGGGAGTGGATCTTCATGGGCTTCCTGATAATGAACCCATCCTTCACCAATTTTCTGATGTTTTGTCCTGTAATTCAAATAGAAGAACTTAAGATGATGATAACTAGAGGATTACCTACCACAAACATATATAGAAATATTGTCTTCTTAAGACAAATTTCCTTTAATACTAAATATTCTAAACAAGTAGCAATTTCTTCAAAAATTTGATTGTGAGGGATGAGGAGAAGAACTTCAAACTGCCAAGACCAATCATTGCTCGCCCTCATGATAGAGGAATTAAATTCTTGTTAGTTCTGCAAGACAATGACTAGGGCAAACTATAAACCGCAGTTGCATCATTTTTATATTAAACTATGTTTTGAAAATCTTAATTTCATAAAATAATGGTTGCCTGGAAACATCCCACAGTTGGATTGAAGAGCGTATGTATACAATGACTTGTAAAATTTTGTTGCAGTGGTCTACTTTCTTGTGTATTTATTCCAATATTTTCTCTGTATTAACTGCACCACTCAAAACGTAAATTTTCATCTGATAATCATATTTTTGTGTGCACCACTCAAAACTCAAAATTTTCATCTGATCATCATAGTTTTGCGTTTTGCGTTCCATAGATGAACTATGGAACAAACCATAAAGTAAAAGATTATATTAAGACATTTATTAGCAATAGAGTTAGCAGGGTATTCAGTACAAGATACAACTGCATCAAATGCGCACATATAATGAAATCAAGCCAATCAAAATCAAGATCCCTAAACTAGCAGCAGGAATTTTATTTAGGTCACACGCATCTATGTTCATAATCGAATCAAACGGCAATGTAAACCCCACCAATCCAAATCGCAAAATCCAAATCGAGTGCAAGATCGAACAAACCCTAACCCTATTTACAAACAACACGGCCTCGCAACATCAAAAAGATATAAACTTGATTCCGATCCATCACGAAACAACAAGAAACAACATAAGAAATTGAGATGAGGATAAATTACTGGAATTGGCCATCGAGATCTCATTGACTTCATTAGGATCGAGCCAGACTTTCCCCTTCCCACACTTGAGGACGCTCGAGGCAAGCCTCTTCTGAAGCTTCAGAGAAACCATCGTCGCCTTCCTTCGATCGGTCCCTCGCTCTCCCTCTACTGTGTTGTGAGGACGCGGCGGCAGCGAGATTTTTATATGGGACAAGATAAGGTGAATGTGCGTGTAGGGTCTTTTTAGGGTTTCTTGGCACCCAAGTTTCGATTTCCAAAGGACGGTAACAAATGGTACTTGACTTGTCAACAAAGTTTCACACTTTTTTTTACATTTTGCATTTTCATAGAAGAATGGTGTTTTTGGCGAAAAAAAAACTCATGGAGGGCAATTTATTAATTATAGTTTTAAAATAGATTTATTTTTTTATTAGATTTAGATATGTTATTACGAATTTAAACTCCATCACTCAATAAATAACCAGTCCAATAGAAAATGATGGCTTTTTCCTAAAGATAATTTATATAAAAATTGTAAATGTTTTAATATGTTTCACAATATTCTAACATTTTCGGATTTGATACTCCATATTTATAAAGAGAAAAAAAAAAAAGGATTTCGCTCCAGCCACCTATTTTCTTTTATATTAATTAAAACTGACCAAACTAAGGTTTTCTCCTGTGGCTCTTTAGAAATTGTGTCTGTCTATCTGTCTTCTGCCCTTGTATCTCTCGCTCTCCTCCTGTCCCTCCATTTCTCTACTCCACCGCCCCTTCTCCCTCTCTCTGATCCTCCCTTTAATCCCCTCTTCATTCTCCCTCTTTTTGCTCCTCTCTTCTCCCCTGAGCCCTTTCCTATCCTTCTTCTTCCTCCTCAGACTCTTTGCTGCTGTCGGTCGATTTCTCATCGATGAAGGCGATAGACTAGTTAGGAAAAAGAACTCAACCCATATTTTTATTTGCTATAGTCTCATCGATATCAGCATAAATTGATATTTCTCCCAACCACCACTTCTTTATTTTTTTTTCATTTCCTCTTTTCTCTTCATCATTGTCCCCGATATTGCTCTTCCTTAAACCTTACCCCAACACAGAGTAATTCACGGATCGGCCTATGCGGTCAGGTCGCCGTGGGGATTGGAAGCCCCCGGACCAATTTTTTTTCGAATTAACCTTTTGCAGGTGTCGTTTGTTCGTGCTCGCGATGAGTTTTATTTGTGTTTATAGTCGATGTGGTTTTTAAATCTGTAAAGCATTGAGCATCATTCGATGTCAGTGAACGGGGTCTGTTAATGATAGCGAAGCTGATATGAGGATTGTGACTCGTAATCGCAGTTCTATATAAGGAATAGAGGATTGCGACTATGGTCACAGTCACTCCTTTTATTAATTGAAAATTAGTGCTTTTTTGTCAGGACTGCGATCATTGTCGCAGTCCCAATACAAGTTGAAAAATTGTGTTTTTGTTAGGTCTGCGATGACGTGTTTTTATGAGGATTGCGATTTAATAAAACTCGAAAATAAGACATTTTTGTGAGCAATGCGATCATGGTCGCACCCCTATAAAGACTAAGAAACATGACATTTTTTTAAAACTATGATTATAATCGCGATCTTATAAAGACTAAAAAATAAAACAATTTTTTGAGGACTACGATCATAGTTGCAGTCTTAAGAAAGACTGACTTTTTTGTGTGATCGCAATCCTCTATATACCAACAATCTGCATTTTTCAAAACGGTTCGCTTTTTTAAAGCGATTACTATAGGGCATTCGCATTTTTCATCGCTGATTAACACTTCTGCGCTTGACTCGTGAGCGAAAGTGGTTGGTATAAAAAGGAGGTGACTATAACGAATTAAATTATGAAGATGAGTTTTTTTTTCTAATTAAGATTTGACATGGAGACTGTAATAAAAACCCCAAAGAAAAAACATTTAAATCTTCCTAATGTTTCTGTCAATATCTATTTGATTATTTTAGTTCTTAAGAGAAATTGTAATAGAGGTGTAGATAAATTTAGATTTACAAATTGAACTTGAACCGGGCTGGGACAGTACGGACAGAAACAAATGTCTCCCTTGTCGGCAAACTTGCCTTTTTTGCGGTTGCTATTGTTGCACAAAACAGGCCTTATTTGGCCCAATGCTCAGACCCAGCACTGAGGTGATTCATATCGAGCCAGAGGATGGACTGGGTTAGGCCTAATCTCAAAACAAAGTCCGGTCCAAGATGCATGCGAATTTGGGCCAGATGGTAAGTCGGCAACGGCCCATCTTTGTCTTCTGGGTTGCACGGCCCAAGTCACGTTGTCTGAGTCCAACAGAATCCGTAATTCAAGGATGAAGGATAAGCAAGCCTGACCTTTGGAGACTCAAATCCTCCTCTCATTTTTAAGAGGGGTTAAAAAAAAAAAAACTCAATGTAGAGTCAAAGATAATTTTGAATTCGATGCATTAATGTTTCGTGCCAATATTCTTTTTTTGAGAAAATTAATGCCAATATTATAAAGATGAATTTATATTGGGCCACGATTTATGTCAAAAATACACTTCAAAAGCCCAAGAGTGTGGAACCAAAATGTAGAACAGAGTGGTGATCATTTTTCCTGCAGATTTCAAGGGACAAGACCACACTAGTTTTGTTGTTGCTGGTGGGCTAAAGGAATGGGAGGGGACCAAATATGATATCCAAATAAAATTCTAAGTATCAAGCAACACAATAAATTAGATAATGTTTGATGATTCGGTTATCCAAGTGAATTCCATTTTGAAAGAGAGAATAATATCAGTCGAATATACTCTTGAAGCTTAGTCTATCAACATTGCACTTCTCTGAAGTATCCAATAATTTTGGGCAATATCAGCATCCTACTTTCTTGTGACAAGCCCCACAGAGAAAGTAATCATCATTCATAAATTTCGATGAGATAATCAATCACTGGTTAGAGTTTCACCAATAGAGTTGAAAGGGATTAGCCAAAACAAAATTATAAGGGAAAAAAATTAGAGTTTAACGGAACAAAGGTTTCTTCTTAAGCTAGGTTATGATTTGCTAATTAACAACATTGGAATCAAGAGATTGTTCTTAGCACCAAGTTTAGAAATGGCCTTTGTTTAGATATACTTTTGTATCTATTATCCTCATGTACTTGCGTGTGTTGTGAAGCTCTATAACTCGGGAGGATGTTTAATCGCTTTCAAATGCCAAGCAAGTGACATTCTGGTCGGTCTTGAATTCATAAGAGCTCCGCTCACTCACATGCCACCGACTCAAGCCCTTGCACGCGTGTGATATTAGGTGCCTTCATGCGCCTCTTAACTAGTTTAAAAAAAAAAAATTGTATCTTTGGAATTGTTTTCATTAACATTTTATTAATGAAACACCTGAGACCTTGCTTTGGGAGCACTGTTGCTCTCAAAAAAAAAAAAAAAAAAAAAAAAAACATTGGAATAAGGGAGCACCCAAATAGGATATTCCTTGTGAGATCATGTAACTTATCAACTGCACTTTGTGTCTTGAGTTTCATGTGATATCGAGGGAAAAGAAAAAGAAGATGAGCGCGCGATTGTTTTTTATGCTTCGACCAAAATAGCCATCTTGCTACTTATTCAAGAAACAAAAACAAAATAAAAAAACAGAAAGCCATTTCACCATTTACTGGTTAATAAGATGTGCCTCTGGGAAGAAATATTAGTAATCATTTATTCGCTCGTCCGTCCCAGTCTCTTTTTCAGAGAAGTGGTGTAGGAAGAGAGCGCAAATTATTACAAGTGTGCTATTAATTTTTTAAACAATTTCATTCTTCATGAAAAATTCAATTTGTCTCTTATATTTTACCTCCTTCCTCTTCGTCTCCCTCTCCCTCCGCCCGATCCAACAAACCCCACCCCCCCCCCCCCCCCCCCCCCCCCCCCCTGGGGGTGTTCGGCCAGATCTGAGGGGAGGGGGAGGGAGAGGAGAAGGGGGGACCGGGGGAAGCCGGGGAGGGGGAGATCGGATGGGAGGGGGGAGCGGAAGGAGGCCGAAAAGGGAGGGGGAGGGGGGGGGGGGTTCGTCGAGGAGGAGGGGGAGGAGGGAGGGGGGTCGCTGAGGAGGGAGGCACGGGGAGAGGGGGAGGAGAAGAATAAGAGGATAATTTGAATTTTTTTTTTTTTTTTTGCGTGTCTTCATCATATTTGTGTGTGTCTTAATCACTAAGATGCCTTCGTCACATTTCGGGGTGGAAATATCCGCTCTCGTTTTTTTTTTTTTTTTTTGAGGTGGGAGTGGGGTGGTTGCGTGTGTGTTGTGGGCACTGTGCGGGCCGGTTGCTACTTTCATTGAAGCATTTCGGCAAACACTTGGTACGCCTTTTTCATCTATTTGCCTATCGATCTGTCTGTTGCATGCAACAATCATTTTGTATTGAATCTTTATATGATGAGTAGACTAGGAAATTTACTACGAATTTTGTTTAAGATTATCTTGTTTCAACTTGGTGTCATCATGCAGTTGTTTGCATTTTGGGGCAACTGGAAAAATAACCCCTTGGTATTCATCCAAACCAACGCTCTGTCCCCTTTGAATTGGGGATTAATGCAGTCGATGCTCTTATTTTAGATGATTGTTTTGGTTTGAAACGTCTATCGAATGGATTTGTCATCAGGGGAAAAATTGGATTAGACATTTTTTTTATTGAATTAATTGGATGAATTGAAAGGCCAATCCCACTTTGGAGTGGCATACCATTTTGTGGAACCTTGAATTTGATCTTGTTTAAGATATTTTTTTGAAAAAAAATTCAAGCTTGAAATCATCGCACTGATCGCAAACAGCCAACTGAATCTTTGTTCCTCAATTTATTGGAGACAAATCACGGAACAATTTTGAACTTCTCCTAGTTCATCGCGTAGATGAAAGTTGGTAATGATTTCTATATCAATATTCCCAATAGTTCGTGGTATAAATTTTGCTAGAAAATGATTTAGTTTGACTTCCTGTTTAAAGTAAAATTGAGCTTAAGATTGTTGTCAAAATCTGGCAATTTGCTTCACTATTTCTATATTGAAATCTTTCATTGATATCTTGTTGTGACATCTGATGCATGTATTCCATCTTCAGGAGCTATTCTAGACTTCAATTCTCATAAGCTTGGTGCTTCAATGGCATCATCTGCAATAAAACCTGGCAAACTGGTTGCTTTACAGGAGCTAGAGCCTTCATCTCCATTCATCAAGCAGGGGGAATCTCTTCGTGTGACCGGGAAGTATGTTCTTGCGAAATTATTGCATATCTTCAAAACTTTTGCTTATTCTTCTGTTCTTGTTTCTTACCACTGCATTTAGTAACTTCAGTTTAATAAAGTTAGGGAAGGAAGTATGAAATGTCACGAAATTGCTTTCTATTAGAAACTGCTGAAGGCACCGCATAAAATATTTGTTTGTTTGTATGTTTGTTTTATGGTTTCTGCAAGAAACTAAGAGAAGAACAGAGATGTTTTAAGGTATCTTGTCTTCTGGTTGAACATTGTGAAATTGAATTATTCTCTTACTTTGTAACAATGTTCTCTATTCATTCAAATTACTTGGTTCACTACTTTTGCAGCATGTGACCAAAATTTGCCTTATGCTTGAAATCCTTTATCACCTTCTATTAGTTCAACTGATCATCCTAAGTGCAAGAAGCGTTTTGGCCTGGCATTGTTAAGGTTTCTACAATGTCATCCTGGATTTGTGGCATTGACTCACTTAAATAAAAAGAAATTACTTCTACTTTACCACTGTAAATTAATGCAATTATCATGTAATTTTATACAACTTTTGGAATATCATTTCTGTAACTTGAACACATTTTGGGGACAACGTACCTATGATCACCTGGAAACCAAACTGAATTATAAGGGGCACTTGGTATCTTTTATTTACTCAGAGGGCAAACTGAATGATGTGGAAAGCTAGGGTGTCAACTGTTTATGTACATGCCATTTTGATTTATAATGGTTAGCTTTTCTTAGTGCTTGCGTAACTGATGCACTTTTATCTAAATATCCTAAAGCAGTTGAATCTATAACCCATTCCTATTCTAAAGTATTTTTTAATCTTCATCTGACCAACTGGATTGGAATTCAATTCATGTATCAGTTCTGCAGCACCTTCTTGTGCAAATTGTTTCTAAAATTTATCGTCTGCTCATCAGTTGCAGAAGTTAATTTCTTAACATACTGAAAACTATAACCCTTTCTGCTCAGGCTACAAGCATACAGTGTTGAAACTGACATTGCAATTATCGTTGATGGAGGTGTGACCCTCAAGATCGACATCCAACACTTGAGCGACATGGGCTTTCGTGTCGGTTCAATTTATCAGTTCATCGGGGAGCTGCTAATTCAAGCAGACAATGATGTAAGTGCCATGGAACTCAGACTCTTTCACCCATTTCTGCTTTCTTCCAGGGTTCTAAACTTCCATTCTGTTTTGTTTCCGATTCCAGGCAATCTTGCAAGCACGAGTTGGGAGGAACGTGGATGGCATTGATCTCAACCTCTATCACCAATCTATGAAGCTTAGGCGGCAATTTGAATCCGATACTATGAAATCGAGAGCGACATAATCTGATTCTGTCGATAACTTCTACTATGATGTTGAACTTACAAAGTTTACTAATTAGTATCTTGACATTAAGGTCTTTGTGGCAGTCCTTTAGAACGGAAAGAAGACAGCAAATTAAGTAGTTACAGATTTGAGGCATTGTTTATGATTTTTTCTCGACGCTGCTTCTAAAGTTGTCTACTTGATCTTTATCAATGAAACATCTTCGCCACTGTTAACAAGGCATTGTTTGATGCAGGCTGCCTAATCAGCGGTCCCTGATTTTGCGTCTATTTCTGACAGGTACTGAAAGTTTCCCATCCTTTTCTTGCATTCATGTCATTTGTCCATCAAATTCTAGCGCTTACCTCTTTGTATATGTGCATGTTGTCTGTATGCTTGTTTATTCAAGGTTGCCCCAAATTGATTATAAATTTAAGTTACATATTCGAGATATACTTGTACGGGTGCCACCGGATGCGGATTATCCGCGGATATTCACGTTCAAATCCGCCTCCAATCCGAATACGTATATCATTTTTTCACATCTGTCAATATTCGTATCCGTATTTGTATCGGAAAGTTAGGTGCGGATACGGATATAGTAAAAACAATATCCAATTCGTATCCGATCCGATATCCGAATGTTAGGTGCTGGATAATGATATCCATATGAAAGTGACTATTCTTCAATAGAATAAAACATTAGATTTTGATAATTTGAGTTGGTGAAAAAGTAATAGTGAAAAGTATTCGATTCTTGAAAGAGTAGAATGAGATATTTTGAATATTTCGTCATCAATCGTGGCATTTGAATCAACATTTAGCACTGGAGATCGTGTAATTCATTACTATAAAAGTCGAATGACAATGGATACGGTGGAAGTATTGATATGTACACAATAATATCATAGTATGTATCACATTTAATATTGTTGTAGATGAAATAAAATGTAATATAAGTATATCCGTTTTGATTATCCTTAACCGTATCCATTTTTACATATTTGATTAATATTCACATCCGATCTGAAAATATCTGATCTATATCCGATATCCGATTTTGGCGGATACGAATATCATTTTTTCACATCCGCCAATATTCGTATTTGTATCCGTATCCGAAGGTTGGGTGTAGATACGAATATGGTAAAGCCAATATCCACTCCGTATCCGATCGGATGACACCCCTATATACTTGTGTCATTCCGGAAGGTTTCGAGGCCGAATTCTTCCCACTCAAATACCAACATACGACATTCGAATACAAGATCCACTTCGTTGAAATTGATTTATATTATTTCAAGTATCTATAAATAAAAAATTAAGTGTTTTGAATACTTTTTGCACATGCATCAAGTAAGAGAAAACGAACGGCCTAAACAGTGAGTTTGTTAGTTTAACGGTGTAGAACATTTGAAACCTAACAAAAATTAATTTGTAGGGTTTTTAATTGTTTAGATCATGATCAAATGGCAAGATCGAGAATTTGTAAGTCTAAAGACATAAAACTAACCAACTCACTACTTTCGGCCGTCCATTTTGTGCTGCTTGATGGATGGACAAAAAGTATTCAAAACACTTAATTTTTTATTTATAAATATATGAAATAATATAGAAATACTTCAACGAAGTGGATCTTGTATTCGAATGTCGGAAGGCTGTATTTGAGTGGGAAGGTTTCAGGCTCGAATCCTTCCGAAATGACACAAGTGTATCAATACATATTCTACTAATATTTAGAATTCTTACGTTTATGTGTAACATGTCACACGAAGATCTACTCTAAGGATTTTTTTGTTTATCTTTGTTTATATTTTCTGCCTTAAATATTGACTGCTTATTCAACATGAGAGCCACATGCTATTCCGATGAGAACCACATCGAGCGTTTCGTGTGAACTCCACAAACGACAACTCTTTGGATGATCTGAACCGTTCATCTTGATCTACATACTCTAATTAGGTTACCAATAAAAAATCACGCGATTCTGAATCTTTTTACCAATGCATCAAATGACATCTTTATTTTACGGCGAATATTACATATGTTTTGTCACCACTGGATACATGAGTAAAAAGGTTTGGAATCACGTAATTTTTTATTGATAGCCTAATTAGAATATGTAGATTAAGATCAACGGTTCAGATCATCCATGAGGTAACTCACCGTGGAGTTCTCTCTAAAATATTTTCATATATACATATATATACACACACGCATATACATACATACATATATATATATATACGCGCGCGCGCGCGCACACACACACACACACATATAGAGAGAGAGAGAGAGGGGCGAGAGGGAGGGAGAGATAAACTTGTGTCATTCCGGAAGGATTTAAGGCTGAATTCTTCCCACTCAAATACAACTTTACGACATTCGAATGTAAGATTCACTCTATTGAAGTTAATCTACATTATTTCAAGTAACTGAAAATAAAAAATCATGTATTTTGAATACTTTTTTCTCATACATTGAGTAGGCACAAAATGGACTGCCGAAGGGTGAGTTGGTTAGTTTAAAGGTGTAGAATATTTGAAATCTAACAAAAAATGGTGTGTGAAAGTTTTTAAGTGTTTAGATCATGTTAAAGTGGTCGGATCGAGAATCTGTATGCCTAAAATTGTAGATCTAAACAATATACTATTTTCGGCTGTCCATTTTGCGCCTATTTGATGGATGGTTAAAAAGTATTCAAAATACATGATTTTTAATTTTTAGTCACTTGAAATAATGTAGATCAACTACAATGGGGTGGATCTTGCATTCGGATATCGCAGTGTTATATTTGAGTGAAAGAATTCAGCCTCGAATCCTTTCGGAATGACACAAATCTATCTCTAGATATTTATATATAAAGAGAGATAGACTTGTGTCATTCCAGAAGGATTCGAGGCCGAATCCTTCTCACTCAAATACAACCCTATAACATCTGAATGCAAGATCTATTCCGTTGAAGTTGATCTAGATTATTCAAGTGGCTAAAAATAAAAAAATCATATTTTTTGAATATTTTTTCCTCATCCATCAAGCGGGAGCAAAATGAACGGACGAAATAGTGAATTTGTTAGTATAACAGTGTAAAATATTTGAAATCTAACAAAAATTGGTGTGTGAGAGATTTTAAGTGTTTAGATCATGATGAAATGGTCAGATCGAGAATTTGTATGTCTAAAGATGTATATCTAAGCAATATGTTATTTTTGACTGTTTATTTTGCGCCTACTTGATAGATGGGCAAAAAATCTTTAAAATACATAATTTTTATTTTACTTTCTTGAAATAATATAGATCAATTTCAACGGAGTGAATCTTGCATTTGAACGTCGTAGAGTTGTATTTGAGTGAGAAAAATTCAACCTCGAATTCTTTTGAAATGATAGGAGTCTATCTATTTATATATATACCCACGCGCTGAATATTTAAAACCATGACATTAAAAAAGTTCAAAGTGTCAGTATATTATTTTATGTTCTTATAACAAAATCTGCCAATACTTGCATGCATACCTTTGCCACACCAAGATCTATTCTAGGAGTTGTTCAATCATCTTTAATTTGCTGTCTGCCTTAAGATCGGCTACTCGTTCTCAATACAAAAAACTGATACGTGTCATGACCTTTAATTTAGCCATATGCCTACTTTTAGTTAGCTCATAATACCATTTGCTCTAAGTTTTTTAAATTGAGAAGTAAATATTGATCTTTTTTTAGGGCTTTTTTTTTTGTCGAAATTAAAACATTGTATTTTAATTTCATTATACAGATTAATTCTGGTATCATCTATTTTTCCAAGACCGCGGAGCTCATTTCTCGTATTATCAATTTTCGTATTTTCTAATGTTTATTGTCTTCTCCTATTTGAAACCATATAAAGCATAAAATGTAAGTACTATCCCCACCTTGGATTCTGCTGTCAAGAGTTTTGGTAAGAGGATTATTGACATCTGCAATTGGCCATCCACGACCACTACGAGTCATTTACGTGTCGTTTTCTCACAGTTGGTGATCTTGGCTGTATGCCCTGTCCCATTCTCATTAGCAGATCAATCATGGGGAATTTGCCCTTTCTTTCTTTCTTTCCATTGCTTTTGTTTGTTTACATTGATGAGAATCTACGATCCAATCTATGACTCAAAAGAAAAAAAAGTTGTTTTGTGTGGTCTGATGGAAATGTAGACTGTAGGGCACCAACCAATTTTAGTTGCTTCAAGTTCATTTCATGGTATAGAATTTCCCTTTGGTCCCCCAATCATCACAAGCTCTTGGACCATGATGCTAATGGTTTGTTCAAAGGTTGAAAGAGATGGGTTGATGCCATAGATCTTTAATTGTTTTTGTTACCCAGAGGGCACTCATTGATTTGTTTATATTACAATTCTAGGTGATCGCCCAATTGAAGGGTTCAATGATTGAGATGGTAGAGTTGGCTTTTGGTGTGTTTTTGTAATGATATATATAAGAACTTTTGTGTAAAACTCCTTCTATGTTCTATTAATAAACTGGAGATGTGATGAAATCACTCCATCTAATTTTCTAACCCTAACCCTAATTAACATGGTGGAAACTAAAGAATGGGAGATGTGATGCATTTGATAATGACTGTGCATATACAATTTGGAAAAAATGATGGAGGCCACTCATAAGTTTTATACAGTATAGGACCAACATGGTTTTTGTTCAATGGGTCGTGTTCATCATGATGATATGCACTCGGACGGGAGAGAGACAAGTCAGTATTTTTTTTTTTAATTTTATTTATCAGAACATAATTGTCGGTGTAGAATTTCTAGTGGTTTTTATTTTTGAATTTTGAAGTGGTGGTTTGGCCATTTTGATCAAGTTGGTTGAGTATTTGGTCCATTGTGCACAACTTGTGAAGAGTTGCAGCTCAGACATCGAATCTTTGCTATCATGTGGCAGAATTCAGATCAAATGCACCACATTGACTCACTTTGGAAGATAAAGGTTGTAGGCAAAATTTACCACCTTCTATGTTTAATGCTATATGTGGCTCATAAAACAGTGGGTTTGGTTTCTAGTTCTCCTCGGCAGTGGTTAAATGAGATAACTTTGTTAATGGAAAACAAGGATTCAAGTTTTTTCTTAAAAAACGCAGGTACAGTGGCGTACGCAGAATTTTCACTAAGTGGAGGCGAAAACATTTTGAACTAAAATTGAAAATTTATAATAATCAAACAACATATTCTAAGTTTTGATATTACAAAAAAAATAGAGACGCTCCCATTCAAGACAACATATCTCACTCTAAATCATAATGCTCCCTTTCGAGGAGCCATATTCTGAAATCGTTGAATGATTGATTCATTGTCAATGTTGTCAAATATGTCTTTTTTCAATATATGTCACCAAGCAATCATTCATCAACTCATCACTCATTCTATTACGCAGTGAATTCTTGATAAACTTCATTGCAGAGAGGTTGTGAGAGTTCTTAATCCCCAGGGGAGAGACTGAGAATCTGTCATTAGGAGAAACTAGAGGTTTTTTTTTTTGTGAAGATCAAAAGACATGATCCAAGTTGGATTTTTTGCTTAGTTAACCCAACTCCAGTGGGGGCGACCGCATACGCTCGCCCCCACCTGCGTCCGCCACTGCGCAGGTATTTTTCAAAATATAACGATTTTTTTTTAATAAATTAGTGTTATACATTGATGAATAATATAAATTAAGTTGATTTTTTTTTGCCAAACCCACAATTTGGACAGGAAAGAGTCCAAACAACTGAACTTGATAAAAAATGTATGGGAATCATATAACACTTTTTTTTTTTTTTTTTTTTTGAGATATAAGATGTAGCTTAGTGCAAATGAAATTCACTACTGTAAGAGAATTTACTATCATGCTGCAATGTCACTTGCAGTTGTACAACACTTTCAGAACTCATAAAAATATGATGAATTTTTTAAAATTTAAGATTAGACACTTGTCGTCATAGACATGTAAATAACTTTATTCTTGCGAGAAAGACCCTATTGTTATTCCCTCTTTTGCTCATTTTGGCTCAATTCGTGGAGGTTGAAGTGTTTTATTTTATATTAATATCAGCAGTGTGTCAACTTTGATCACATACTTTCTTTTTCCTTATAACTGTAATATATGGAAATAAACTTGAATTTTTTGGGAAAGATATCGAGATGATTCATTCACATTCAAATTTAATGTTATGTTATTTAAATTGAAGATCCATTCTATTAGAGTTGATTACATTGTTAAGAGTACTTAAAAATAAAAATTCAAATGTTTTAAATATTTTTTACTTATTCACCAAGTAGACGCAAAATGATGGTCGAAATAATGGGTTGGTTAGTTTAATAGAATATTTGAAACCCGTCAAAAGTTGGTGTTTGAGGGTTTTTAAATGTTTAAATCATGATCAAATGGTGGGATCGAGAATTTGTATGTCTAAACTTATAAATATAAGTAACATATTACTTTTGACTGTTTATTTTCTGTCTACTTGATATATAAATAAAAAACTATAAAATATTTTATTTTTAATTTTTAATTATTTAAATTATGTAGATCAATTTTAACGGAATGAATTTTGCATTTGGATGTGAGAAAAATTTCATGAAGTAGCCTGATAAGTCTACCTCTTCATAAATGATAGGAAAAAAGTGGGGAAACACTTTGAACAAAAAAAGTATTTATGTATACATTTGGTGGCTGACGGCAACATCTACACGTAAAGTTAATGCAAAATTATGATCATTGTATGTATATCAAACAGAACCATAAAAATACACAAAATGAGCTGCCGATAACGAATTAAAACATTTTATATGAAATAACTATTATATCTGCAACAGAAAAGATGTCTAAAATCACGGGCTTTAATCATATGGGGCCCACAAATGATTTGACCCCTGTAAAAATATGCCACGTGTGGGATAAGTTCATTCAAAATATGCCACCTGTATTTTTTCCCCCTGATGCTATCATTTTTACACAGCTGGCAGCGGGGCCCACTGTCGGCGTCCGTTCCCCAGAAACTCGTGACTCGGGGTCAGGGGATATTTCATGGGTTTCTGAAAATGCCCATATCCTTTCTGCATTTTACGTTATATTTTTACCCAAGACATCACCACTGCATTCGAGGTATAACAGTAAACTATTACACCTTCTAGAGAGGGATTAGACTAGTATATCGCTCAATCGATCGCCAACGGAGCAACAGAGACGGAGGCGGGAGGGAGCAAGAGGAGGAGGAGGAGGAGGAGGAGGAGGAGGGAGGAAGAAGGGGAGGGCGGGAGGGAGCTGAGGGGGACACAGGGGTTGAGGGGAGGAGGATGGAGGGAGGATCTCTATCGGCTGAAAACAGACGGACGCATTGATTAAATTCGTGAAAAAATCATGAGAGAAACCTTATCTTTAGTCGGTGTTGATTAGAGAGTTCTTTTAAAATAGATAATTCACTTCACAAAATTCTTACTAGGCTTCATCATATGAATTACCTCTAAATTATAAAATTTTTTGATTCGAGTTTAGTTGGAGATACTCTTCAGCTTACTAACAATGCAATTTGCTAGTCTCAAACTCATTTTATTTCCAAAATGAAATAAAGTATTTACTGTTGTTTTTGAGTAGCTGGGAGTTTGAGAGTTCTTCATTATTTGTTTATTCATTTTGCAATTTATGCAAGAAGAAGTCCATAACCTAGTTTATTATTTTTTTTTCTTTTTTGTGTTTTTATAACTTAATTAGTCTTTTCTAAAGTGGATATGCATGCCAAAACCTCAATTGTAACATTTATTTTTATCTTTACTAGAATGACATAAACAAAATATTATACAAAATACAAATTTTTTTTTAAAACCCGCTTTGAGTGAGCGGATAATATTTTATTTAGTAGAAAGCGTGTCTACATATCTGCTTACTGTGCCTAACTCTCACTCTCTAGATAGATACTTCTACGTATATGCATAAGAATATGCTAAAGGACATACTTGTATGTGTACATGCGTATACAGTATATGTACACAGAATGAAGAACTTTTCCAATGGTATATGTACGCAGAATGAAGAATTTTTCCAAGTTGTAGTTTGGAGCCACCATCGATTATTTCTCTGATCTTGAAGTCTACTCTCATTCTTCTTCTTCTTCCTCTTTCTTTCACAAGAGACCAGAAGCAGGGACAAAAGGACGAGAACTCCAGAAGATATGGGGTCTAGACAATTCAAACCACCACCAACACCTTCCCCAAACTCCAATCAAAACCCCCCTCCATAAATCAATCGAAGCAACAACTCCATCAAGCAAATCCCAACTCGCACCCAAAACTCTATCACAAGCTTAGCTCTTTTTATCTATAGTTTGCTTCATTCGAAAACCAACCAAAATGACAAGAGTAAGGGAGGATGATGGATGCAGTGAAATTTAGCCCATATCGCGAAAAGGGTATCTGGCCCAATGCGCAACCTGGCAGCATTGCTCAAGTCTCTGTACGGCGGCGGCGGCGGAGGGAGGAAATTCGTCCAAGTCGATGGAGGAAAAGAGGCGGCAGATGCGCTGGTGAAGGAGGCCAAGAAGAAGGATATGATACTGAAATCTTCGGGGGTCGTTAGAGGAGAAGGGTCTGATTGTTTCGTGTCGGTTTTCTCGCAGAGAGGGGAGAAGGGTGTGAATCAAGATTGTTCTATTGTGTGGGAGGTTAGTTCTTCTTCCTCCTCCTCTCTTTTCTCATAGAATGGAGATATTAAAAATTGTTGATGATTGGTTTCTTGCTTGTTGACTTGCTAAATGGGTTTTCTTCGAGATGGATTTATTTGCATTTGATTTTAGACTACTTCCATTAGTAATTTGTACCTTCTGCTTGAGAATAATAGAGATTCTACACTCCAATGAATTAAGTTCTTCTTGCTTGATTTCGATTCTACATTTTCTACAAATGAATTGACTCCGTTGTTGTTAGAATCTGTTTTACTAGTTTCTCTATCTTCTGCACTTATATAGCAGTAAAATTGGAAGCCCACTCCTGCTTTCTATGTGTTATCTATTTAGAGATTGTCAAGTTATGATCTTTTCAATGAAAGGTGGGATTTTCCACCTTTTACTTAAAAAAATTTGGAAAACCTAATAATCTGTCTTGATTCAATTTCAATGATTGGTAGAGTTTTGAGTGCAAACTTTTCAGATAGATTTATTTTGCAGATTGCTCAATTAAATCTGTTTTAAATTAGAGTTCATTCTTTCTATGCTCTGATAATTGCTCAAACTAACTTAAATTTCTAAATGATTGGTAGAGTTTTGAGTGCAAACTTTTCAGATAGATTTATTTTGCAGATTTCTCAATTAAATCTGTTTTAAATTAGAGTTCATTCTTTCTATGCTCTGATAATTGCTCAAACTAACTTAAATTTCTAGATTTTGCCTCTTCCATTTACAAAATTTGTGTTTGATTTGGATATCAGAAGTATGGATGTCAAGAAGACATGATATTTTGTGGGATATTTGATGGGCATGGTCCTTGGGGACACTACGTGGCGAAAATGGTCCGTGAGTCCCTTCCTCCGTCTCTGCTGTGCCACTGGCAGGAGGCCGTTGCTCGGACTTCCCTGGATGAGAAAGACATTTGCCAGTTTGACATTTGGAAGCAGTTGTGCATCAGAACTTGCGCTTCTATAGATGCAGAACTTGAGCACCATCGCAAGATGGATTCGTTCAACAGCGGCACCACTGCTCTCACAATTGTCAAACAGGTAATCACAAAGCCTCATGTATCCTGCTATGTGCTTAGTTTAGTACTTTAGTCCTTTCCTGAATAGCTTGATGCATAAGTGGGTAGATTTTAGACATCAGTTTTTATGTGGGCTAATTCGATTGTAGTTGTACTGCAAAAGTATGCTCGTATTGGTAGAAATTAGAAAACAATGGCAGATGGAGGAGATATTTTGTCAACCATGATCCACTACCAGTATTGTTTATAATACGTTATTTATACACTTTCCTTTATGTGCTCAAAATTGCTGGAGTTAACTTTGAATTTTGATGGATTGCTTCCAAATTTTCAGACATCTGTTTTTGGTTGCAAAGCTGGCAACTGACATGTTGCATTGATAAGATTATCTTAT
Source organism: Agave tequilana (assembly GCA_038442645.1). NCBI lineage: Eukaryota > Viridiplantae > Streptophyta > Magnoliopsida > Asparagales > Asparagaceae > Agave > Agave tequilana. The sequence goes on from JAVJIF010027816.1 coordinate 34,684, forward strand.
GGGCTAGCTGATTGTAGTTGAGTTATACTGCCTGAATATCTATATATCCATCCTTGGGCCAGTTTTGAGGTTTCAGTTTCGGTTTTTAGTGGATAAAGAAACCTGGCCAATAGAAAACTAAATCACAGTAATTCATTTGACATAGTCATCATACTTGATCAAAATATACGTTCTAGCAGAGTTGCATTGATCTTACCTCCCAGGGAAGCTCCCTTTTCAATTATATTTTTGTTTTCCTCTGTATGTCATTTCTTGGATAATGATTACTACATATTTTGTTGGAGAATTTTACTTGCAGAAACTTATGCGTTTTCTTCAAATAGATCGACAAATTGAGTTGGAAGCATGATTCCCTTGTACATTTCGCGGGTTTGTTTTACATATGATGAATGTTGTGTTATATTATTGTTCTTTTGTGGGAAAGATTTGTATTCTAGCTCATCGGTGTATGTGTTCAGAGCATATTTGAGTTCAAATCATTGAGTTTCTCCCTTCTTTTGTTAGGGTGGGCTCATGGTATTAGCAAATGTGGGGGATTCTCGTGCTGTTTTGGCAGCGATTTCTGATGATGGCAGCTTGGTCCCCGTCCAGCTTACTATTGATTTTAAACCAAATTTACCTCGTAGGCTTCCATCTCTTCTTAAATCAATAATAAATGAGTGTTCACTTGATAAACTTGTTACTGCATAGAACCTAACAATTCTCTTCTTTTCCTTTTCTTTTCTTTTCTTTTCTTTTCTTTTTTGTTTCAGAGGAGGCTGAACGTATAATTGAATGCAAGGGTCGTGTCTTCTGCTTGAGTGATGAGCCTGGAGTGCACAGGTTGTGGCTACCAAATGAGGAAACACCCGGATTGGCAATGTCGAGAGCATTTGGTGACTACTGTGTCAAAGATTTTGGGCTCATCTCTGTACCTGAAGTGACTCAAAGGATGGTGACCAACAGAGATCAATTCATAGTGCTTGCAACTGATGGGGTATTATACAAACTTAGTACTGATCTTCTTAATTACTTAGCTAGATACATCTTATTCTGTTTCTACATTAACTGTCAGATTGAACACTCAACTCAGTAGAACAGCATAATTGGCCTGCAGTAGTAGAGGAATCTCCAATTTATATTTGAAGTTATGACTTATAACTGTTTTAAGATGTAGAACATTTTTAATTAGGCTAACATGAACAATTAATAAACCAAGCTGCAAATCTAAGAATAAATTCCATTAAATAAGAATTTATATAACAACACCACCTACAAAGCTTTTATCTGAAAAATTTTCGAGTAGGCTTTATGAGTCTCTTTTCTCGTATCAACTTTGCCACATAAAAGCTGTGCATTTGCATTTACAATGATTCAGTTAATATTTATAGTGTCACAAATCGAAGATCCAGTCTGTTCATCGTGATTGACATAAATTAAGAACAGATAAAGAAAATTTAGTGGATCTGCAAATTGTGGAAGTTATCTTTGACTGTTAGTTACATTTTGTCGAACACTTTTGTCTCATGCACTAAGGTTTATGAAAAATAATCCCCACCTGGTTTTGTTTCAGGTTTGGGATGTGATCTCTAACCAAGAAGCAGTGAATATAGTTTCATCAATCAAAGATAAAGGAAAAGCAGCAAAAAGACTTGTCGAATGTGCTGTCCGTGCATGGAAACGGAAGAGGAGAGGCATAGCAGTCGATGACTGTTCAGCGATATGTCTCTTCTTTACACATTCTGCTGCTGGTCCCTTGTTAGCTTCCAGTGCAAAGCACAGCAGAGAGAAACTTTGTTCATAAATTGCATAATCTTCCAGCTGCTTCTAAATTTCTGCTCGTCTAGTAATAATTTTGTTTATCACCTAGAGCAGCGTTAAGTGTTTGAATCACGGAGGGGAAAACCCAATTGGCTGCCAAATATTGTTAGCGCCTAACTCCTGCTAACTCATGTTGTCAAATGTAAGTGTATCAAAAAACATAGAATAATTTGAAGAGAGTTTACGAGAGATGTGACTTGTAAAAAAGAAGTCACAAATTCAAAATGTACTACCACTAATAATGTTAGAAGATTTCTTTCATATCTTTTTATGTTAAGAGAGGGAGAGGTTTTCTTTCAGAGTGTATGATCTCTCTCTCTCTCTCTCTCTCTCTCTCTCTCTCACACACACACACACAGTGCGCGCGCGCATGCATGTGTGTGTGATCAAAGAAGTCGTACAAGCATCAAATGAAGTCCATAAAAACAACATTCTTCTAAGGCTTAAACAACTTATCAATTTATACGACTTCATGAGACTAGTACAACATTATTCCAAGGCTTAAACAACCTATCAATTTACACGAGTTCACGAGACTAGTACAAAGAGAATTTTAAGACAAATGAGCTGTCATTTGAATCTCATCTCATTAACTTGGCGATGAATCTAAGTATGCACCAAACAGTCACCGGATGAGAGAGATAACAAGCCAAAAAATCGAAAGTGTAAGATTTGGTTGAAATCTAATTTTTTTTTTTTTTTAATTCTAAATCTGATTTAGGAACATTTGTCAGGATTTTGAAACTTTTATAACTTAGTATCACTTAGTCACTCCGCTTAAGACTAGTAATTTAACCTCTTCTGCAAAGAAAAAGAGAGAGATGATTTTAAATTAATCTAAAACTGGCCAATAATTTAGTTGCTCATGAAAATCCTCGAAACCCTAGAGCAAGGGTGATATCTCACTTACACAAAATCTTAGAAAACAACATGCAAAATCTCAAGGATATTTTTTTTGAGAAAGTAACGGTGAACCAAAAAAATTTCTCGTGATTCATTAAAAAGTTTTTAATGAAAATATCCAAGCAAATCTTAAGAATATTAAGAGGGAGTCTTGTATCTTCTTAGAAATCAGCAAGAGTGCATAGGGAGGGGAAAAAACACATATTTCATTCATAAGTAATCAGCTACTCATCTGAAATCAATAAACGAGCATAAAATTAACAGGTGAAAATTCTTGCACTCTTCAAAAAAAGAAGAAAAAATCTAATTTTTGCACCTTATTAAAAAAATTAATCTCTTGTCGATTGGACATTTTTTTTTTGGGTTTTTCTTATATTTACCCCTCAAATTTTCTATATTTTTAAATTTACCCCCAAATCTTCATATTTTTAAAATTACCCCTCAAAATCATCCATATTTTTAAAATTACCCCTACTGCTGGTTTCAGTTTGTCATTTAATAGTTTTTAAAGATGATTACCTAATTAACCCCACTAATACTTCTTAAATTTGACAGGATTTTGTTTCCAAGTTAGAAACATGGTTCAGTTTAGTTGTTCATAATAGGTGAAGTATGCACACAAATAAAAATTGAGAAACTGAAACAAGCACATTACAGTACCTGAAATTTGAATAAAAACTATTTAAAATTTGAATACAAACATAATACAAAATCTGTTTTTTTTGGGTTTTTTGAGGGAGACAAAGCGACAGTTTGAAAGAGAGAGAGAGAAAGGTTAGGGAAGTATTAGTGGAGTTAATTTGGTAATCATCTTTAAAAACTGTTAAAAGATAAACTGAAACCAGCATTAGGGGTAATTTTAAAAATATGGGATGATTTTGAAGGGTAATTTTAGAAATATAAAGATTTGAGGGGTAAATTTAAAAATATAAAAAATTTAAGGGGTAAATATAAGAAAAACCCTTTTTTTTTTGGGTCAGTTCTCGCTGAAAAGGGTGTTTAGGCCGCTCTAAGTGCCAACAGAAGTAAAATTCCGGCAATAATAACGAATTCGGACCGGAAATAACCTTACTCGGGCGTAACCAGACCGCGATTCCCCATCCTCTTCGTCCAGTCTCTCATTCCTCGAACCCAGCCTCAGTCATGCTCACCAAGGGTCATCCGACCGCCCTCAAACTCTCAGCACCCGCCGTCCGATCAAGATCCAACGGCCATCCCAGCCCATCCATCCTCTTCCTCCCCGGCCACCTCACCCTCATTCCGCCGTATCTACTCCTCTCCGGCGCTTTCCTCCGCTCCTCCGCCCAAACACAACAATAGCCCCGCAGATGTCTTTCTACTCTCTCTCCTCCGCCGGTAACCTCACCGAACTATACGACGAATCCGACTTCAACGCCGTCTCGTCCCCTGACGGTTACCTTTCCATCTGCGGCTTCGGTTCTCTTCTCTCCGGTAACCTTACCGCTTCCCATTCTTCGAACTCCCCTATTTCTTTTATTTTCTTCATCAAATTGAATTCAATTGGTCTTCCAAATCGCAGAGAAGAGTGCGAGAAGCACGTTGCCTGATCTCCAGAACTTTAGGGTCGGAGTTCTTCGAGGATTCCGGCGGGTCTTCGCGCATGTCGCTCCGATCTTCTTCGAGCGTGGGATCGGCAATCAAGAAACTGGGGTTAGGGTTTGAATAGTTCTGGTAACTGAGCTGTACATTGTTTTTGCCTAATTTGGTAATGTGGAAGGTTTCAGGAGGTTTCGAGCTTGAGTGTGGAACAGTGTGAAGGGGATATTCTAATAGTAACCGTATTTGAGATCAAAAGCTCAGAGGTAAGGCTGAAAAAGATGGGATTTTTTAGGTTGAATGGTTAGCAAAATTTGATCTTTGTGACTAATCTTGCAGGTTCCTTCCTTTATCAAGAGGGAAAAAATCAGATTTCTAGCAGTAAGTGGCTGTTAAGTTTTGATCTTTGATTGTAATCAGATTAAATTGAGGTTCTAATGTTACATTTTATCTTATTGATTGTTGTTAGGTGGTTCCTGAAAGTTTAGATGGAAAACTTTATAGTGCTCCAGCTGTGAGTTTTTTTTTTTTTTTTGAAGATACACTAGTTATCGTGCTTAAAATGTTTCTAGTGACTTCAATTAGTAATTTCTGATTTGATTCTTTGCTACAGGTGGTTTGTGCTTGTTATAGCGATGATGAATGCTTTCGTATCAGATGCAAAGGTAATCACCATTGCCATCTTATATTTTGTATATCAACTCATTGGGATCTGATACGCAGTCACCGCTTGTTCAACTGATTTTTCCTGCTTCCTAGCTTCTAAGAACTAAGAAATGAATATTCTGTAGTGGAGAAGTTCTCACTCATTATTACTAGAAGTATTGTTGCTTTGTGAGGTAAGCTAACTTGTTTAGTGTATTTGAGGATATTACATGTGCTTTTATTTGAGAGAGTTAAGATGGATTGGGTGCCAAAATGTGAAAAGGCAGAAGGGTAAGTGAGTGCCTTTGTGGGAAACTATAGGCAGCACCAATTGAGGATGAGATGAGTGAAAATTATTTGAGCTGGTTTGGACTTGTACAGCTTACCAATGGGCGTTGCTGGTCAGGAGTGTCGGAATTGTATAAAAGGTGCCACTAGGGCATGAAATATACCAAAACAAAGTTGGATTCTTGTTCTAAAGAAAGATAGGTCCTAATATATTCTCTGACAGAGGAAACAACCCTAACAAAGCTGAATGAAATGAAAAGAAGAGAATTCACATGACCAAACTGAAAGAATCGTGATAAAATATTTTGTTGTGGTTAAGTGGTTAGTCAGAGGTGCTTCGGATATTAGAGTGAACAGAGGAATTGGGCATGTATTCATAGATTTCTTGGAAACTTAAGGTACCATCTGAGATGAAAGATTGTAAGTTTTTGGCTATTTAAGCAAAATAAATAAAACTAAATTGAAAATTAATCATATAACTACATTCATGTGAAATATTCTATAACTGAAGTCAATAGGAATTATGTATGTTGTTTTCTCATTCTTATCATCATTATTTAAGCCTCTTTTGACAACAGTACTGGCTATGGAGCACGAGGCACCATGAAAGATTTGATAAAAATATATGTCAACTTGATGTTAACCCTCTATACGCGCATCAAATTCCCATCTAAAGACAACTAGAGATGAGCTTGGGGCTTGCCATAAATTCTGGAAGTCTGGATAGTCTGCAATTGGGAATAACATTAAACCCCAAGGGTCAAAGAGTGCCAAAGAGCAGCACAGAAGACAGTCTCAGTATCTTTCTTTCAAATTGTTGATAAAATGATTTATTGTCATCTTTTTCACTGTTGCATTGTCATATTTTCCATATATTATATTATGAGTCTGAAAAGCATACTTTTGTTAGAGGGATTTTCAGTGGTTATTATTATTATTATTATTATTATTATTATTATTATTATTATTATTATTGTTTTTGTTTTTTGAGAAACGGGATGGCAGCCTATTCACACACACACACACACACACACACACACACACACACACACACACACACCCATCGTTAATTACCCAAATTAAATCCCCCCAATTCGACAACTGTGGGGATCAAAGTTGGAACCTCCCCCATGAGAGGGAGGAGTATTACCAAGCCAACCTGCTGGTTTCAGTGGTTTATGTTGTATCATACTCCCCCCCCCCCCCAACCCCCCGCCAACCCAAAAAAAAAAAAAAAAAAAAAAAACTATTAATTATAGTTTGATCTTACAATCTTACCAGGTAGCACAGAGATTTTCTTTCAGCGTTATGGACGATACAATATCCATAATATATGGCGGGATGATATCTTACCTTGTCGTGTTTATCTTAGACACTGGTAAAGACTACTAGTCTCATTTCTTTCCCTTGTTATATCTTAACTCTTTGAAATGTTGGGACTGGAAATTGAGAGCTATGAATAGGTTGCTTCCCTTATTGTCTCGTATTGCTCAGCGCATATTTGTGTAGATATAGACAAGCTGCTTTCAATAACATTTTTATGTGAGTAATATTAATTAATTTAATGAGAGTCAAAATCAATATATTTTGTTTAGAGAAATTAAAATCTGCACATACATTTACTTGAAAGTTATGTAGTTAACAGTATTGCTACACTGATCCAACCTGCACAGTATTTCAGCTATCAGTTGTCCACCCATAATCAAACTGTTGGTCTAGATTCTGGATATAGTTCCAAACTGAGTTTGGTGCAGATTTGATGACTCTTGTTCGTTGGAGCAGTGTACTATTGGGAGCTCTGCAGGAACTTATAGAGTCAAATGAATTTTTTTCTTTTTTAATATAGTCTAATCTTTTTGGTGTATGTGGATAATATATTGTTTTGTTCTATACATAATCAAATCATAACATTTTAAATATTCATGAATTAGAATGTTCACACAATTCCTATTTCTCTACAGTGTATTGGCTGCAAAAACCCTAGGGGAAGCTGCTTATGACAATTTCTTGGATCATACTTTCCTTGTTGACCGCGAGACAACCATCCCCAGTACCTAACCCAACCAGGTCAGGCGTCATGGAGGAAGAGCCTCCTGAAGCACTCAAGAGTCGCTATGGAGGATGATGTTTTAAAGATTTGCAGACGAAGGTAATTTTTTGGCATTGATTATTCTTATTTACAACTTTGAATGCTCTTTACTATGGGAGTGGATATCAGCTATGAAGCACAGATACTATATAGTTGCAAACTGAGTTTGGTGCAGATTTGATGACTCTTGTTCGTTGGAGCAGTGTAGTACTTTTGGGAGCTCTGCAGGAACTTATAGAGTAAAATGAATTTTTTCTTTTTTAGTATAGTCTAATCTTTTTGGTGTATGTGGATAACATATTGTTTTGTTCTATACATAATCAAATCATAACATTTTAAATATTCATGAATTAGAATGTTCACACAATTCCTATTTCTCTACAGTGTATTGGCTGCAAAAACCCTAGGGGAAGCTGCTTATGACAATTTCTTGGATCTTTCCTTGCTGACTGCAAGACAACCATCCGCCAGTACCTAACCTCAACCAGGTTAGGCGTCATGAAGAGCCTCCTGAAGCACTCAAGAGTCGCTATGGAGGATGATGTTTTAAAGATTTGCAGACGAAGGTAATTTTTTTGGCATTGATTATTCTTATTTACAGCTTTGAATGCCCTTTACTATGGGAGTGGATATCAGCTACGAAGTACAGACATTTCAAAGTGAAAGCCGTGTCCGTGTCAGACTCCGACATTTGCAAGACACTTGCCCGACACGTATCGGGCACTCTGATATCGTGTCGGATTTTAAACAACCATAAAATCACGTGTCGGCACCGAGTCCAACACCGTGTCGGCATTAAATAAAATTTAAAGATCATATATTAGATATCTAAAAGTCACATATCACTTAAATAAATATGAAAAAAATGTCATTCTGACATAAACAAATATGTTAGTAGAATTTACACTCATCACGAACTAGATGAGGTATTAGTTAGATTTTTTTTTATTTAGATTTTTTGTTTTATTTGTTAATTTATAAAAGCTATATATGTAAATTATTTAGATTTTATTTCTCTTTCCATCTTATCTTTAATAAAACTAATTATTCATATTTGATTATTTTTGATAAGTTAATTATTCATTATTCTACTCACATAGGTAGAGTTGTGTAGAAATATCTACTTCGAAAAGTATTCTTGAAAAAGTTGAAGACAATGCACTTATTTGAAAGTACGAGAGAAAATCAGAAAATTAGGAATAGGGGAAGAAAATTTATCTATATGTAATAATAATAATAAAATAATACTTGTCGTGTCCCTGCATCTGGTTTTTTTGGATTTTGCCGTGTTTTGTGTCCGTTGTTCGTGTCGTGTTCGACACCCGAGTTCGTGTCCGTGCTACATAAGGTGTCACCACTCGAACATCATGGAAATGATAGCGAAGGGAGCACCAGAAGATTGGAATTGGTTTTTCACTCCAGACATTTTTCATTGTTTGCGTGGGCTTAAAAAATAAGAGTTTGATCTAACTCCATGTTCTTCAAGAGTCAAATTTTCATTGTTTTTCATTGTTTGCCCCTGGGAATTTATTCCGGGGATTTATCTAGACGTGTAGGAAAACTTCCCGGGCAGGATGCATAGGGCCCACGGGATTAGTCGGAGTGCGTTAAGTGGCCTTGGATACCCGGATGGATTAGAGAGAGAGAGAGAGAGAGAGAGAGAGAGAGAGAGAGAGAGAGAGGCAATTTTTCACCGAGGATTGTGCAATGAAAAAGTTATTATGTTTGTTAAATATATTTGTGCTATGATCAAAAGAATCAAGCACAACCCCATTTATTGAAGGGGCAATACAAATTATTGCACTTTAAGCTATATCTACTTTTATTTGTTGATCCTTTACCTGTGAGTAATATGCTCGCGCTTTCAGGTAACGGGTTATTACAAGCCTGAAGCATATATTACACTATTGAGTGTCTTGTAGATATTTTAGAAAAATCATATGAAATTTTATCGATTGTCTCTCCTATATCTTATGGGTAAGCACATGGTAAATATCATTGTAGTAACTTTTTAATTTTTATATTCTTGTAGATAAATTATATCATCTTTAAATTAATATTAATTTAACATTGACTTTGTTATTGTCGTATATGTCTAATAGTCTTAGATAAATCATAACATAATATGATACAGAATAGTTGTGATTATTTGCTAATATTGATAAATACAAATGTATAGCCATATTATTATTTTCATTATTATTTATTTTTATTTTAACATGCATAGTATGCGTCCGGTATGCTAGTTTATTGAAAAGCACAACCCAGCAAGTTATAATGTAAGTTAGAATAAATTGTATCTTTGTCCTTTAATAATTAACAACACACTTGTATTAACAATGAAGCATCATAATAAAAGGATAGGAATTAGGACTGCTTGATAAAGCAAAACTGAAGAATCGGAAGCCATCACAAAGCAAAAAACTGTTTTCCTCACCAAGCAAAGAGATTAAAGAATTATATTATCTTTGCAGAACTTTATATGTATTAACTTAAAAATTTCTTAAGTCAATAGAATATTTAATTAGTAGCTAAATTTCAATTAAGATTTTCTCAAGCAAACTAAATATCTAAATAGTAGCGAAATAATTATGGGCCGAAAATAGTCCAACTAGGGGCATGTTTGTTTCGCCGCAAAAGGCCGCAAGTCGTAAAATTTTTTTTTCATTTTTCGCTGTTTGTTTCGCTGAAAAATAAGTCACAAAATGTAATTCATTTTCCCACTTGCAGTTATTACAGTTAAATTTGTGGTCATGTAAATCTCACTTTTACACCCATATTTTTTCACTTGCAGTTCCTATAGTTAATTCTGTAATTACATTTTTTTCACTTGCAGTTCCTACAGTTAATTTGTAATCATGTAAAAATTTCACTTGTAGTACACTCGCAGTCTCATCATAATTTCTTACAGACAAAATAATGACTAATAAAAACTTTTCTTATTTTTACATCTTAGAAAGCGAGTTGAATGGATAGATAGTATGCATCCCTGTGGAAGTTTTCAGAGCTGAACTGGTGATCTAAAATTTAAAAAAAGGAACTAGTTGACTTGAGTCTCATTCACTAAATAATACACTTAGGTGATCTAAATCTGTGCATTGAGCAGTCCTCAATCACCAAGATTTGAAGGATACCTGCAACACAAGCTCAACATTATTACTTTAAAATTATAAATGCTCAAAGGCCTCTACTGTGGTGGACCTTCCCCCAACAAAAATAATTTAATATCAAAAGTGGGCCAATGGCCCACGTATTAGATATTAAACTGATAAGAACAGATACTACACTTGATCTTAGCCAAAAGGCCGAGAAAGGTATGAGTTGTTACTGTTCACCCCCAGCTTCTTTTATAGCCCATCTGAACATCTCTGTTGTATTACACTCCCGATGTGGGACTAAACCAATTTGTACGGTACCCCCGCAAACTCGCGCAGGCCTGGCATGGCATCCTCTCAATCCCGTTGCGGCATTCTTTACATCAAATCAAGCAAGAAGCAGCAGTACAAAGAAACATTGAGCGATCCTTGAGTCGAATCACAAGTTTTGAAACTAAGAAGAGCACTTGGCTCCAGTTTGTATATTTTGCTAAAATAATGAAATTTGTTGTTATTAAAAAAAAACTAATAAAGCACCATCATTTATGATTTTTTTGCTTTGAGAAACACATTTAACATATTATGTAGTCAAATTTTACTTGTAGAAAAAGAAAGGTCTCCATTCTTTTAGATCCACCCTTCTTTTTAACACAAACACAAGCTCAATGTTACTACTATAAAATTTTAAACACCGTAAAAACTTATTTGCATGTAACTCATTCACAACTGTAAAAGAGTTCACCATTTACGAATTACGATTTGCGGCCTATTACGACAATCAAACATTCCCTAAGAAGAACACTTGGCTCCAGCTTGTATATTTGCTAAAATAATGAAATTAGTTGTTATTAAAAAAGAAAACTAATGAAGCATCATCATTTATAATTTTTTTTGGTTTGAGAAACACATTTACATATTATGTAGTCAATTTTTACCTGTAGAAAAAGAAAGGTCTCCATTCTTTTGGATCCACCCTACTTTTAACACAAATACAGCTGATGTGATATGAGAAAGGGGAAGGAAGAAAGAGGAAAGAAATTAGGGTTTGAGAGGATAAAGATGAATTCAGGCTTTGACACCCGAGAGATCTCTTTCCTACTCAGCACATCACTATGCAAAGATTCATTTTTGAAAACAAATCACCATGCTCCAATAAAAGGGGTTTAATAATTCCTCATCGTCCAAATAATTAACTACAAGTTTTAGCCTTATATAGGCTCTTACAAAGAAAACTTACCCATCATAAAAGATGTAGGACTAAAAAATACTTCAATAAAATAAAACAGCTAAAAAGAAACTACTAAATAATAGTTAGAGTGATCCCCATCATTCTCCTTAGCTTAGAAGATTTTAGCTCCGGTGAATGCAGTGGTAACAGGCAGCAGACACGACCTGGTAGAACTGGACAACATTTCACATTAATCAAGTCAAGGTGGTGTCGGAGAAGCAACACTGATGCATCATGCCCGAGCCATGGTGATGGAGATGGAACTGATTCCGTGATAGATCGGCCGAAGTCGGAGGTAGCTCGAGCAGAATAAATGCAGCAAAACAACTCAAATCAGCTCCGATGAAAACTGAATTGCATACCGAGATGCCAAACACCTGTGACCCTCTCTCGTGTAGAAAGATCTGCAATGGTCGTACACGTCAGGCGGTCGCAGGGATAAGGGAACTCTCATGACTAGAGAAGACGACAATATATCCATGATAGGCTGCGTTAGAGGATCTACAAGGGTCTCGATAAGAGACTCGTCCGCTTCTGGATTTGGATCTGGCTCTGGCTCATAAACAATTTTTGGCTTTGGCTCAACCTCATCAACAACTTTTGATTTTCTAGCATCATCACTAGGGACACTATTATATGTCGGCTCTCGCCTCGTGACTCTATCCTCTTTAATGTGGCATTTTAATCCCGAGCTAGTTTGAGGATTAGGTCGAGTTTCTCTAATATGCAGTCGAAGTTCACTTTCATGTTGTCTCTGGGGCTCAGTTACGAACGCAACGCTTCGAACAGAACTCGAATCAGACTCTGAATGGGTCATAAAACGAAATTGGACTGTTGCAGAAATGATATCGACCTCAAACAGAAGCTCGTGGAGATCTGATCTGATGTTAAAAAAACTATGAAATCTTCTCCAGCAACTTCGAGATTCACATGTAGAGCTAATATTCAGACGAAATTTGAATCGGACTCCGAACGGACCCAAAACGGACTCAAAAAGCAAACTGTGCTTGTTGTAGTGAAGAGTGACGGCTCGGACAAGCCGATGATGTCTCGGCTTGTGTTCGGCTCAGTCGAGCTGATGACATCAAGTTGAGCCGCTAACATCAGCAATGACTCGCGGCTCAGTTCGGCTCGGCTTTCTAGCTTCACGGGGCAAATCTGGGTCTGGTCTGGTGAAGCGGGTCAGGTGGCTGGACTGAATCAGATTCGATTTGAAGTGGATCGGGTTGATATCGGGTTTTGGAGATGAAACCTGTAGCCCGCTCTCCTCTCTTCTCTTGTCCAATCGAACCCAAGGGTTCGAATCACCCAGGTGGCGGCGGTGACTGACGAAGGCGGCTATGGCCTTCGTGGACGGCGGTGACGGTGGCGAGGGCGAGGCGGCGGCGGCGTTGGAAATGGTGGTCGCAGGTGGAGGCGGCTCTGGTCGGTAGGCGTTGGTGATGAGGGTGACGATGTGAAGCCCGCTGCAGCGGCGCAGCAACAGACTTTGGCGAGTCGGTGATGGGTCAGATCAGTGTCGAGGTCGGGGTGGTGAGATGGAGGCGGCGGAGGCACGATCGTGGAAAGGATCCGGCGTCCGAAGGAGATGGCGGGAGATTGGAGGGGATGAACAGTAGAGATTTTAAATTTTTTTTTTTTTTTTTCTTTTTTCTTTTTCTTTTCTTTTTTTTTTTTCTCTTTTTGGAAAACTAGAGAGGAAAGAAGGAGATGCACATCTAGGATTTCGTGAAGAAGGCTAGGGTTTTTGTGGAGGAGATATTGTGGAAGAAAATATCAGGACTTTAACTCTAATACATAACTGATGTAATACGAGAAGGAGAAGGAGAAGGAGAAAAGGAAGAAAGAGGAAGAAATTGGAGGGTTTTAGAGGATAAAGATGAATTCAGCTTCATCACCCGAGAGATCTCTCTCCCACTCAGCACACCACTATGGAAAGATTCATTCTTGAAAGCAAATCACCATGCTGCAATAAAAGGGGTTTAATTTAATTCACCATCGTCTAAATAATTTACTATAATCTTTTGAATCATATAGGCTCCTACAAAGAAGACTTACCCATCATTACCGATGTGAGACTAAAAAAACACTCTAGATAAAATAAAACAACTAAAAAGAGATTACTAAATAACAGCTAAAGCGATTCCCATCAGGGTGCGCCAGGCCCATGCAGTAGTGCAACGCATGGGCGACACTCGAAGGCCCCAGTAGCAATCTAGCTCCATGTTTTTCAAGGAGCAGAGCTAAGCAAATTTCACGGAGCATAATGCAATAAAAAGTTTTTATGTTTGTCAAATATATTTTTGCCATGTAATCAAAAGAATCAAGCACAACCCCATTTATTGAAGGGGCAATGCAAAATTATTGTACTTTAAGCTATATCTACTTTTATTTGTAGATCCTTTGCCTGTGAGTAATATGCTCACGCTTTCAGGTAACGGGTTATGACAAGCATGAAGCATATATTACTCTCTTGACTGTCTTGTAGTAGATATTTTAGAAAAATCATATAAAATTTTATCGATTGCCTTTACGATACATGGTAAATATCATTGTAGTAACTTTTTAATTTTTATATTCTTGTAGATAAATTATGTCATGTTTAAATTAATATTAATTTAACATTGACTTTTTTTATTGTCGTATATGTCTAATAGTGTTAGATAAATCATAATTTTCCAAACATATAACATAATATTCTACGGAATAGTTGTGATTATTTGCTAATATTGATAAATACAAATGTATAGCCATATTTATTATTATATTATTTATTATTATTTTAACATGCATAGTATGTGCCCGGTATACTAGTTCGTTGAAAAGCACAACGCAACAAGCTATAATGTAAGTTAGAATAAATTGTATCTTTGTTCTTTAATAAGTAACAACACGGTTGTATTAACGATGAAGCATCAAAATAAAAGGATAAGAAATAAGACAGCTTGAAAAAGCAAAATTGAAGAATCGGAAACCATCACAAAGCAAAAAATGTTTTCCTCTCTAAGAAAAGAGATTAAAGAATGATATTATCTTTGCAGAACTTTGCATATAGTAACTTAAAAATTTTCGTAAGTCAACTGAATATACCTTTAGTAGCGAAATTTCAATTAAGATATTCTCAAGTAAACTAAATATCTAAATAGTAGCAAAATAATGATGGTTGGTTCATTCTTCTGAAAATAATCCAACTAGGGTAAAATTTGAACATTGATTTGGTAGGGGCGCGTCAAGCCCGTGCAGTAGTGCATCACATGGACGATACTAGAAGGCCATTTAGGCTTTTCCTCAGCAAAAATTAATTTAATATCTGACTCAAAGAAATAATACAGACATATGACCCCTCGCGCATAACACACATTCTTTTTAAAATAAAACCCTATGATTCACTCTCTTGAAGTTCATTTTGAATCTAAAAGCTATAGCAGAGAAAAGAATGAGTTGTATCCAAACCCAGCCTAACCTATAATTCATGTGAATTCTTTTTTCTTGTAACACTCGTGATATGAGACTAAACAATGAATAGTGAAATTTGTACAGTATTTGCTCAAACTCGCGCATGCCTGACACGACATTCTCTAAATCAAATCAAGCAAGAAGAAGCAGTACGAAGAAGCATTTGGATGCTCTTTCATCCTCACTTCATGGGTTTTTTATTTAGGTGTACTATGAATTTTCTTAACTAAAGTTGATGAAAAGGATGAACCTCGCTTGCACATTGTGATGGACAAGGATCAAGCCAGCTGCCTAGCTTTATGCCTGCAGTGCACAATTGATCAGACACGTGGATTTTGAAGGGTTTTTTCTTGATCAATTTCTGTGTGCCAACTCAATTTTCATGAATGAATCTAGATGAACTAATAAAATATAAGGAATACGCTTATAACTATTATTTAGACTCTCCTACACATCTGGAGTGGTTTCAAAATCTCCACTTACTATCATTTAGTACCTAAGAGCTTCAGTAAGTGGATGCACAATTTCAAGTCGTTGGTTGGAGTCTTAATCTCCCTCATTATCATCATCACATTATTTAATGTTTTAGATCTCGAAAACACGAGTCATTGAGAAGCATGCTAATGTGTGTCGTAGTTCAACAATTCATAAGTTGAGTCAATATGAAAACAAGTATTTTTGATTATGCTTAAAATTAATATATTGTATAATATAAGATAATATAATGAAAATAAAAGAATGAATCAATCTAGACTAAAAGAATAATGTCAAGGAAGTTTTGAACCCTGAGATACACAATAATATCAAGATTTCTTACAGACAAAATAAAGACTAATAAGAACTTTTCTTATTTTACATCTTAAAAGAGAGTTGAATGGATAGCATGCATCCCTAAGGAAGTTTTGAGAGCTGAACTGGTGATCTAAAATTTAAAAAGGCAACTAGTTGACTTGAGTCTCATTCACTAAATAATACAATTATTAGGTGACTCGTTCACTAGATAATACAATTATTAGGTGACTCGTTCACTAGATAATACAATTAGGTGATCTAAATCTGCGCATTGAGCAATCCTCAATCACCAAGTTTTGAAACAGATTAGAGCAAGGACTTGGCCCAGCTTGCATCATTTGCTCGCAGAAAAAGAGAGATTTTCATTCTTTTGTAAAATGCAATGCAAGCTCAATATTATTACTTTAAAATTTTAAACATTGACTTGATAGGGGTGCGCCAGGCCCGCGCGGTAGTGCAACGCATGGGCGACGCTCGAAGGCCCCAGTAGCAAGCTACTGTGATGGACCTCCCCCCAACAAAAATTAATTTAATATCATAAGTGGGCCATTGGCCCACGTATCAGATATTAAACTGATAAGAACAGATACTACACTTGATCTTAGCCAAAAGGCCGAGAAAGGTATGAGTTGTTACTGTTCACCCTCAGCTTCTTATATAGCCCATCTGAACGTCTCTGTTGTATTACACTCCCGATGTGGGACTAAACCTTGAAGAGCGAAATTTGTACAGTACCCCCGCAAACTCGCGCAGGCCTGGCATGGCATCCTCTCAATCCTGCTGCAGCATTCTTTACATCAAATCAAGCAAACAGCAGCAGTACAAAGAAACATTTGATGCTCTTTCATCCTCACTTCCATGGGTTTTTTTTTTTTTTATTATTGAGTTTTCAATTTGATTACTGCACTTTGAATTTTCTTACTAACGATGATGAAAAGACGAACCTTGCTTGCACATTGTGGTAGACAGGGATCAAGCTGGCTGCCCATGTCATGAGTCTAGATTTTTTTTGAGAAATCATGAATGAATCTAGATGAACTAAGAAAATCTAAACAAATATGCCTATAACTAATTTTTAGACTCCCCTACAGGGATGGAATGGTTTCTCTATTTTCAAATCTCCGCTTACGTTTTGTTGTCTAACCGCTTCAGTGCCTGATGCATAATTTCAAGTTGTTTGGCTGTGTATCATCTCAATAGTTTCTTAAAAACTTTTTCTATCGAAATAGAATTGGCCATAGAACTTTAATGTTTTAAATCTCAAAAACTCGACTCATTTAGATGTCTAGTAATATGTCTAGATCGGCAATTCATGCGAGTTAAGTAGTGAGTCATTGTGAAAAAATAAGTATATTCAATTATGCTTAAAATCAATATGTTGTATAATAATGTTAACGTGATTCCACAAAAAGAAAATGAATCAGTCCAAGACTAAAAAAGTATAATGTCAAGAAAGTTTTGAACCCTGAGGTACACAACAATATCATGATTTCTTCTGGACAAAATAAAGACTAATAAAAACTGTTCTTATTTTTACATCCTAGAAAGCGAGTTTGAATCATTATTCTGCATCCCATGGACGTTTTCAGAGCTAAAATGGTGATTTAAAATTTAAGAAAGAACTAGTTGATTGAGTTTCATCCACTAAATAGTACAATTACGCGGACTAATGTGCAATGCGCGGTCCTTTCCTTGAGTCAAATCACCAAGTTTTGAAATATAAGTATATTCAATTATGCTTAAAATCAATATATTGTATAATAATGTTAACATGATTCCACAAAAAAGAAAATGAACTGATCCAAGACTAAAAAAGTATAATGTCAAGAAAGGTTTGAACCTGAGATATACAATAATATCATGATTTTTTTATGGACAAAATAAAGACTAATAAAAAGTATCTTATTTTTATACCCTATGAAGCGAGTTGAATGGGTATTCTGCATCCTATGGACGTTTTCAGAGCTGAAATGGTGATTTAAAATTTAAAAAAGAACAATTGATTGAGTCTCATCCACTAAATAATACAATTAGATGATCTAATCTGCATTGAGCGATCCTTGAGTCGAATCACAAGTTTTGAAACTAAGAAGAGCGCTTGGCTCCAGTTTGTATATTTTGCTAAAATAATAAAATTTGTTGTTATTAAAAAAGAAAACTAATAAAGCACCATCATTTATAATTTTTTTTGCTTTGAGAAACACATTTAACATATTATGTAGTCAAATTTTACTTGTAGAAAAAGAAAGGTCTCCATTCTTTTGGATCCACCCTTCTTTTTAACGCAAACACAAGCTCAACGTTACTACTATAAAATTTTAAACACTGTAAAAACTTATTTGCATGTAACTCATTCACAACTGTAAACAGAGTTCACCATTTACGAATTATGATTTGCAGCCAATTACGATAATGAAACATGCCCTAAGAAGAGCACTTGGCTCCAACTTGTATATTTTGCTAAAATAATGAAATTAGTTGTTATTAAAAAATAAAACTAATAAAGCATCATCATTTATAATTTTTTTTGGTTTGAGAAACACATTTACATATTATGTAGTCAATTTTTACCTATAGAAAAAAATGTCTCCATTCTTTTGGATCCACCCTACTTTTAACACAAACACGACTGATGTAATACGAGAAGGGGGAAAGAAGAAAGAGGAAGAAATTAGGGTTTTGAGAGGATAATGATAAATTCAGGTTTTGACACCGAGAGATCTCTCTCCAACTCAGCACATCACTATGCAAAGATTCATTTCTGAAAACAAATCACCATGCTCCAATAAAAGGGGTTTAATAATTCATTATCGTCCAAATAATTAACTACAAGTTTCAGTCTTATATAGGCTCTTACAAACAAATTTTCCCATCATAACCGATATAAGTTTTCATCTAAAACCCTCCAAGTAATAGATATGTCTATGTTTTTGACATGAAATCCAAAATAAGTTTTGTTAAATATAAAACTCCAAACACATGAATAGGATCATCAAAATAAGTTTTTTCAAATATGTGAAGCATATACGTATATAGATGAAATCTAATATATATTAAACCATGTAAACTTGTGTTGATTCTATTTATTCATGAAAATCATGTATATGTCTATTCGAGATCCAAAACCGATTAAACCGAAAATCAAACGTATTGAACTTGTGTATGTGTGAACTTGAGCATATCAACACTATCTATCTTTACACAAGATCTAAACAAGCCGAAGTCTTCTTGTCGATCCTCGTCTCTAAGACGACCCAATCCAAACACGATCCAAAGAGCTTGACGCCAACCGAGTGCTAGATGCGATCTTGACGCGCGAGCTCTGGAATCTACATGTGTTAGCTCCAAAACTCCTTTGTTGATGCTAAACACCTACTAATATCTTGATCAATAATTAAAACTGTATAAACACAAGATCATTAGTAAACTAACCTTCATAAGTTAGTAACCATCAAAACTAAGGTGAAAGGCCTCTGGGCTAACATAAGGGTCTCGATGAGAGACTCGTCCACTTCTGGTTCTGGATCCGACTTTGGCTCATAAACAATTTTTGACTTTGGCTCAGCCTCATCAACGACTTTGATTTTCTAGCATCATCACTAGGGACACTATTGATATGTCGGCTCTCGCGCCTCATGACTCTATCATCTTTAATGTGGCATTTCAATCCCGAACTAGTTTGAGGATTTAGGTCAAGTTTCTCTAGTATGCAGTCGAAGTTCACTTTCATGTCGGCTCTAGGGCTCAGTTACGAACTCAACGTTTCGAACAGAACTCGAATCAGACTCTGAATGGTCCTGGAACGCTGTTGGACTGTTCCAGAAATGATATCGACCTCAAACAGAAGCTCGTGGAGATCCGATCTGATGTTTAAAAAAATGTGAAATCTTCTCCAGCAACTTCGAGACTCACATGTAGATCTAATATTTGAGACAAAATTTGAATCGGACTCCGAACGGGCCCAAAAAGGACTCGAAAAGCAAACTGTGCTTGTTGTAGTGAAGAGTGACGGCTCGACAAGCCGGATGATGTCTCAGCTCGTGTTCGGCTCAGTCGAGCCGATGACACCAAGGTGAGTCGCTGACATCGGCAACGACTCGCTGCTTGGCTCGAGTCGGCTCGGCTTTCTAGCTTCACAGGTCAAATCTGGGTCTGGTCTGGTGAAGCGGGTCAGGTGGCTGGACTGAATCAGATTCGATTTGAAGTGGATCGGGTTGATATCGAGTTTTGGAGATGAAACTTGCAGCCCACTCTCCTCTCTTCTCTTATCCAATCGTACCCAAGGGTTCGAATCGCCTGGTGGCAGCGGTGACTGACAATGGCAGCTATATCCTTCGTGGGCGACGGTGGCGAAGGCGAAGCGACAGCGGCGGCATTGGAAAATGGTGGTCGCAAGCGTAGGCGCTCCAGTCGGTAGGCCTTAGCGATGAGGGTGATGATCTGAAGCCCGCCGTTGGGGCGCGGCAACAGACGTCGGCGAGTCGGTGATGGGTCAGATCGGTGTCGAGGTCGGAGTGGTGAGATGGAGGCGGCGGAGGCACGATTGTGGAAGGGATCCGGCGTTCGAAGGAGGTGAAGGAGATGGCGGGAGGTGGAGGGGATGAACAGTAGAGATTTTGATTTTTTTTTTTTGAATTTTTTTCTTTTGTTTTTCTTTTTTTCCCTCTTTTTTGGAAAACTAGAGGAAAGAGGGAGAACACATCTAGGATTTCATGGAGGAGGGTATGTTTTGTGGAGGAGATTTTTATGGAAGAAAAATCAGGACTTTAGCTCTAATACCAAACTGATGTAATACGAGAAGGAGAAGGAGGAGGAAAGGAAGAAAGAGGAAGAAATTGGAGGGTTTTAGAGGATAAAGATGAATTCAGCTTCATCACCCGAGAGATCTCTGTCCCACTCAGCACACCACTATGGAAAGATTCATTCTTGAAAGCAAATCACCATGCTGCAATAAAAGGGGTTTATTTAATTCACCATCGTCTAAATAATTTACTACAATTTTGAATCATATAGGCTCCTACAAAGAAGACTTACCCATCATAACCGATGTGAGACTAAAAAAACACTCTAGATAAAATAAAACAACTAAAAAGAGATTACTAAATAACAGCTAAAGCGATTCCCATCAGGGTGCGCCAGGCCCATGCAGTAGTGCAACGCACGGGCGACACTCGAAGGCCCCAGTAGCAATCTAGCTCCATGTTTTTCAAGGAGCAGAGCTAAGCAAATTCACGGAGCATAATGCAATAAAAAGTTTTTATGTTTGTCAAATATATTTTGCCATGTAATCAAAAGAATCAAGCACAACCCCATTTATTGAAGGGCAATGCAAATTATTGTACTTTAAGCTATATCTACTTTTATTTGTAGATCCTTTGCCTGTGAGTAATATGCTCACGCTTTCAGGTAACGGGTTATGACAAGCATGAAGCATATATACTCTCTTGACTGTCTTGTAGTAGATATTTTAGAAAAATCATATGAAATTTTATCGATTGCCTTTCCGATACATGGTAAATATCACTGTAGTAACTTTTTAATTTATATTCTTGTAGATAAATTATGTCATGTTTAAATTAATATTAATTTAACATTGACTTTTTTATTGTCGTATATGTGTAGATAAATCATAATTTTCTAAACATATAACATAATATTCTACGGAATAGTTGTGATTATTTGCTAATATTGATAAATACAAATGTATAGCCATATTTATTATTAATTATTATTTATTATTATTTTAACATGCATAGTATGTGCCCGGTATGCTAGTTCATTGAAAAGCACAACGCAACAAGCTATAATGTAAGTTAGAATAAA
>JAVJIF010027817.1:0-56438 GCA_038442645.1 Agave tequilana
CACTCACATGAAATGATGCGATTTTGGATCTGAATCGCGTCTGGTCTTCACTGCACGAACTGGTATGATCTCCATATCATCCCGTGCATTGATCTTCGAATCACCAGTGTATCGGGTCCACAATGAACACCAATTCAAATCTCTTATTTTTGAGTTCGGATCACATGAACGAGTCTGAATTGTTGTATAACGCAACCATACATAGGAGAATGGGGGGAATTAACATGCACACGCATAGCACACTCCAACATATAATATACATAACTACACTACACGCCCACATGTAAATAATTATAACACATAATTACATACATACTTGATAATAATTAAAGAGAGAAAGAAAGAAGGAAGAAGCCTGAGAGATAATGATCTCACAACCATGGAGTGGCTGCGGCGTGCCGACGGAGGTCGAGGAGGGGAGAAGGAGGAGAAGAAGGTCGCCGGAGGCGCTTGCCGGAGAGGAAGGGGAGGGCATAACCATAGGTGTTGTGGAGTGTAGTGGGCCGTGTGATGATCTGCAGAGGCTTGGCTAGCCTGGTGCCAAGAGGGTTGTGGCCTGGAAAACGCGGTGGTGGAGATCACGCGAGGGGGGAAAGGTGAACGGGACTGCAGCAGTGAAGAGGCTGCTCACTGGGTTGGAGGCACAGCTGTGGTCGGCCAGACCATAAGGTCGATGTGAGAGGGAGCAGCGACAAAAGGTTGTGGGTGGTGTGGTTGCAGCAACGTTGATGGCGCATGGGTAGGGGATTGGCTCGATATGGATGGTGGGTGGTGGTGCTCATGCGGGATGGTTGTGTTGCTAGGCAGGGAGGAGGTGGGTCTCAACGGAAAGGGATGATTGGTGAAAGAGAAAAAGATGGGATGGGGATGATGGCAGCTGAGAGTTTTGTAGGTTAGGGTTAGGGTAGAGAGTAGGAGAGAGTTAGAGGATGAGTGATTGCTAAAATTGAAAGATCAATCAACGAGTTAAGAAATTTACCGTGTAGCTTGTGGTTAACGGGTCGTGTCCACGAGGAGGAATGCGATGAAAGATTTTCGGTGTTTCGTTTAATAACTAAGAATTGTACTCGTTTTTTTAATTGAAAGAGAATGAAAGAAGGAGATGATTAAAAGAGAAATTGAAACTTTGAAGAAGGCTTTGGAAAAGATGAATCTTGTATAATTCATCTTTTCCAAAGCCTCTTCAAAGTTTCAATTTCTCTTTTAATCATCTCCTTCTTTTCATTCTCTTTCAATTAAAAAACGAGTACAATTCTTAGTTATTAAACGAAACACCGAAAATCTTTCATCGCATTCCTCCTCGTGGACACGACCCGTTAACCACAAGCTACACGGTAAATTTCTTAACTCGTTGATTGATCTTTCATTTTAGCAATCACTCATCCTCTAACTCTCTCCCTACTCTTGTTGTTTACTTTTTAATGAGAAGAAAATCTGGGCTCACTATCTCACTACTCAACCGTTTATTCTTCTATTGAAATCCTAAGTGCCTCAACTTGATCATAGGCAAAACTTAAGGTAACTTTAGAAAGTTTGAAGCCAAGCACATAAGATGGTTGGAAGAGTTCACTCTTTTCTTTAGAGAAAACGTTTTGAATTGAATGTTAAATCATCAAGCGCGAAAAAGCAAGTATGGAATAAAAACAGTTCAAGAAACGTTCTTTAAAGAAGTAGGAGTTTAAAATATCCAAACCCATCCTCATGTGCCTTCAAGAACACTTTCCAGAAGAAGGCTTTAAGTTAGGCATGCAAATGATTCATTGGTCTTTTCATTAAAATCAGAAGAGAAGAAGAATTGGAGAGAGGTACAATAGTGAGCCCAGAAAAGCGATTTAGTTACTCATGGAAAACAAAGAAGAAGGCAAGTAAATAACGCAAGACATACCGTAATATGAGTGGAAGAAAATGTGGCTCGATTCTTGTATTGATGTCACTTCAATCTTCAAGTACAGCACTCAATTCCTCTCTCTCACAAGTATTTGTACTGGACTACAATTTTCAAAACAAAATACAACTTTTGTGCCATCTAACAAAGAGCCTAAATCCTTAGAAAATAAATAAAATTCTAATCCTAGTCTTCGCTCCTTTTGCCTGTTGAAACTGGTATTTATAGGAAAAACCAAAGGGGGAAGATCCCGGGAAGATTGGGGGAGTAAACGCTCCCCCAACTGCCACTACAAAGCCGCGAAAACGCGGCTAGGGCCGTGTTTCCGTGGCCCTGGTGTGGCCATTGTTGGCCCAAAGGCCATTTAGCCCTATATCTTGTTGGATATTTTGATGATAACAACCATATTTAGTTATGTATTTATAATTTTGTTTAAAAGTATTTCAGGTAAAACAGGTTGATTTGACGGCTCCGATATCAAGACTCCTAAGTTTGGACGCCGCTTAAAGATGTGCATTCCCAAGCTAAGCACATTAGGAAGCTTCGGATCAAGACATGAAGAAAAGACCAAGTCAAGATCAAGACAATGAAAAAGTCCAAGATTTGTATTTTTTCTTTTCTTTTAGAATCTTTGTCAAAACTAGATGTTAGAAGTAGAGTTATGGGATTGTCACTCACACACACACTTTAGTTTGATTCATGGCTTCAAAAACAATTTCTATTTCCAACTTAGTTTTGTAGTAACATGTTTGGAAATTTGTTTTTAGAAACTTTAAGTTTTTTGGAAAACCATCTTTTAGAAAAAAACAAGTTTTTATCAAGAGAAACTTTATCAAAATGTTTTAACATGTTAGGGTAGTGACATATGTCCATACTCCTATTTTTACAAGGTCCAAAACCCCAAACCACAAGACCAAAACCAAAAGACCCAAGTTCTGATTTCTGCAGTTCTGATTTTCAGAACTGACAGGATCCTTCGACCGCCCAGGTCGACCGACGTACACCGCTGTGCATGTGTGTACGTCGGCCGACCGCTCCGGTCGGGTCCGGTAGGGCACTTACAGTGCTCTCTGTTTGTTCGGGTCGACCGGGGCGGTCGACCATTGTCCCCCAACGGTCAGAAATATGACCGTTGGCGGTCGACCGGCACGGTCGACCGGCAGATGTCAGAAATTCTACAGACTCCAACAGCTCTATTTTCTGACAGATTTTGTGTGAGAACTCACCCCAACGAATCTCTCCAGCCTTTTTTGCCCTGTTTCTCATCCCCTATATATAGGAGGTCATTTCAACTTGATAAGACAACAATTTTTACAAGATTTGACAAGAGATTTTCATAAGTTTTCAAGCCTTTCATTTGAGAAAAGATTTTCAAAGCCAAAATTTCCATACACCCTTTTGAAGCCTTTACCTCTACTTCACTCTAGATATTTGCACTACACAATCCCAAAATTCTACATCTACATATTTAGTTATAGGATTGTGCTAAGTGAGCGATTTTTCGATCAAGTGTGATCATTTTCTTCTTGTGTGAAGTTGTAGAGGCATCGCCTCAGGCGAGCTAGTGTGCTCCGGCTGGTGCTTGCGGCATCACAAGAGATAGGACAAGTGTGTCCTTGTATTGGCGATCCGGTGGGATCAACAATAGTGGAAATCCTTCAAGTGTGAAGGCGGGGACGTAAGCGTGGCTCGAACCTCGGAAACATATACTTGTGTTTGCGTTTGCTCGAATTTTCTCTAAACTCAACTCCTTTATTTCTTGCACTACTTATTGTGTTTATTTGCTAGTCTTTTAAATTGAGCAATTTGTTAGTAGAATTTTTAATTCGCATTATTGCCACATTTCATATAGCCATCACCTATTCACCCCCCCCTCTAGGTGATTTCAATTGGTATCAGAGCCTAACCCTACAATTTGGTATAACCACCTTAGGGAGATCCTTGTCATTGGCTATATTATTTGTTGCATTCTTCATTTATTGTGCTTTATATTATTCATCCATGGCATCACTTGACTTTTCTAACATCAAGTCCCCACCAAAGTTTGATGGCTTGAACTTTCCCATATGGAAGGTCAAGATGAACCTCTTCCTTAAGTCCCTAGGAGTTTGGGTTGCTAGTCCATTACAAAAGAATTTATTGAACCCCTCACCGATGAGAGCTCATGTCCGATGACACCTCCAGGATTATGAAGCTAATGCTAAGAGCCCAATATGCCTTGACCCAAGCTCTAAATGAGATGACCTAGCACGCATCATTAATTGTAAATCCGCATTTGAAGTTTGGAACATTCTTATTGTGACTCATGAAGGAACGTCACAAGTCAAAAGATCTAAGATTGACTTGTTGCGTTCTCAATATGAGAATTTTTATATGTTTGATAATGAGAGCATTGATAACATGCTCACGCGTTTCACCAAGATTACTAATGCTTTATCTTCTCTAGGTGACGCAATCGATAATGACCAAAAATTCGGAAGGTCATTCGGCTCTTCCCAATCTTGGGAAGTGAAGGCTACTACCCTCAAGGAGCTCAACGATCGCTGGGAGATGGACTTCTCCGGCTTCATTGAAATCTCAACACCATGAGATGGAAATGAAGGTTAGAAGAAGAGAGGAGGCGCCCAAGAAGAAAGTGCTCGCCTTCAAAGCCACTCCAACCATTCTTGAAGAGGATGACTCATCGGAGGATTGCGATGAGGACTTCGCCATGCTCATCCGGAAGGTGGGAAAGATGTTCTACAAGAAGGGGAGGCAAAGCAACTTCCGAAGAGGGAGACCTCAAGGAAGGTATGAAAAGAAAAGAGAAGAACCCGGTCCTTGCTTCCATGCAAGAAGATCGGACATCTTATCGCGATTGCCCCGCACTTCAAGCAACCACCTCCAAGAATGCCCCCAAGAAGAAAAAGCTATGGTAGCAACATGGGATGACACGGAGTCGGAATCCGAGGAGGAAAACGACGCTGCACACATGTGCTTCATGGCACATGGGGAGGATGCATCAAAGGTAACAAACGAAAACTCAATAGATGATGATGAGCTAACTATGGATGAATTAGCCCAATTTTTTGAAGAACTTCAACATAGTATGAGATTTCTCTATCTCATCATAAGAAAATTAAAAAGGGAAAATGAGTCTTTAAAAGATAAAATTAATATTATTGAAAAAGAGAAAAATGATTTATCTTGTGCTTTTAAGAAAATAAAAATTGATTTTGAAAATTATAAAATAGCTTGTAAAGGAAAAACTTCTATTCCCTCATGTATAAAAATGATTTGTGGAAATGCAAAAACGAGTTGATATTTTAGATTCAACTCTTAAAAAGTGTGCCTTTGATCTAAATAAATTGCATCTAGATTTCCCAAGGGAGTAACCCAAGGGAAACACACTCACCATGCACATGCACGGAAACATGCACACTCACACAAGCATGCATTTATGTATGGTAGTGGTAGAATTTACATATGCACGCATTGTGGCCGCAAAGGCCATTTAGAAAATTTTTTTTTTGCTAACATAATGTAAACAATAAATATGTTTGGGTTCGTCCCGGTACTAATCCAAAAGGACCCAAAAGATATGGTACCAAAAGACCCTCCAAATTTAAATGATACAAGTGGATCTTCACCCTCCAAGACTTAGGAGGAGACGTGCCCCGGGTGGTGGATGCAACTAAGCTCAAGGAACACATCGCATTTGCATCGCTATCTTGGAGGCACCTATTTGGAGATTGCCCATGCTTGGTAACTTCTCCATTTAAAAGTTTTGTTTGGTTATTTATATACACATGTATAGGATTGTTAGTTTTACTTTTATGATACATTGATATAGCTAGTGTAAACTTACATTCCTATCATGATTGTGTATATGCCATGTTTTAATATCTTGTCTTTTATACCATGTCCATTGTATGTCTACATGCCATGCCTAGACTAGCTTATTTATATATACACATTATATTTTCAAAACTAGAAATAAAATTTGGTAAAAAAATTTTTATATTCAAGCAAATACGTTAGAGATGGCAATTGCGCACCTCAACTCATTCAAGAGGAATCAAGAGGATGAAGTTCAAGCCCTCACCGGGTATTCGGCTTCAACATCTCTTAAACCTTGTTTTTGTATGAAAATTAAATAAAATGATTTGTGTGAATATTTTTGGTTGATGTGATAACCTAATGAAGATTTAAAAACATTGTTGTATTCCTGCATGTTACATATATCCTACTTTATTTATTAAATATTTACTTTTAAATTTTTTTTTGGAGCTCTTTCTGTTCACTGTTTTTTGGGCAAAGCCGCCGACCGGTCCCTATCCCCGGTCGACGACCGCATATTGCCTGAAAGAGAACAATTTTTGCTCTCTGTTGTCGTCGACCGGTACGGTCGACTGCTCTGAGTTATAGAGCTCTCGGGTTTTTCGGTCGACCGTTCCGGTCGACCGTGCGTCGATTTCAGCCCCAAATCTGCTATTTATTTCACTCTCTCTCTCTCACTTCTCTCATAACCAACCAGCGATCCCTTTTCTCTCCCTTTTCCTCCAAAAATTTCCTACACTCAAAATCTTTCAAATTCCTTCAAAACCCAAGTTGGATTCACTCTTTGTGGGATAGATCTTCAGTCTCAGGGCTTCCTCACCATCAGAATTTCAGAAATTTCAAGATCTAGGGTTAGGGTTTCTCTCATCCAGTAAAATCTTTCTTTTGTTCAAATCTTCCTTTCTAGCCTTAAGAATCTAATTATCTGTCAAAGATCTCTAGGTTTATTTTTGTTTAGATCAAGCCATATCCATCTACCCTAAAAATCAACTAAAAATCACTCTTTTCACCAAAATGTCTAAGAGATCCAGTCTGAGAAGGGAAAAAGTATAGTTCCCTCATCTTCCACCACTCCTAAACCTAAAAGACCCTTTGTTAATGAGCTTGCTGAAAATTGATATATCATACTTTCTAAGAAAGCTATTATTTCAGGGAGATGTGTGATTCTAAAAGACTTTGAACACCTCCATATCCCTCGTATCCTGAAAAGAATTCCTTGGATAAACTCATGGCCATTAGGGAACATTGTACCCCTCATTAGTGCATTACTTCTATGCAAATTTTGCTTTTGAGGGAAATAGAGTGAGATCTCGTGTTCTTGGGAAGGATATTGACATTCCACTATCCCAATTTGCTGATATTCTGCACTCTCCTCTGGAGGAGTTAATGTTTACACCTTTAATCTTCAAGATTTTGAGTATCCGACGGTGAGTCTGCGCTCACCGCTTCCTCCTTGATTCACGGGAATGACAATCCCGGTTTGGTTAGGAATGAGGAAGTGAACAAGTTCACGTTCACCGCCCAAGTCCTAGCCAAATTTGTTTTCTATAACATTTTACCTAAGTCCGGTGAATATAGCAATGCTAGAGGTCCTGTTCCATTGATCATCTATTACCTTCTGAAAGGCATTAAGATAAATTTTTCACATCTCATTGCTTCTCACATGGCCTCTGATCAGATCCGCATGTCCGGTAGGCATTTGCCTTATGGCATGCTCATATCCTATCTTCTCAAACATTTAGGATTTGATCTTTCTTCGGAGACTCCCTCCGAACCCTCTGTGAACCTGGACTGCACCCTTTTGAAGAGGATGCAGGCTCAGATTCGTCGAGCCCCTCCTGAGCAGCCCCCTCCAGTTCCAGGACCAGGATCTTCATCTGCCCCAGGGTCTTCTTCGGCCCCAGGGATTTCCTCTGCTCCCGGTCCATCTTTATCTCCTGAGTTCCAGTCCTTTATTTCTTCTGAGATTCGCTCTCAGATCCAGGAGCATCAGTCTGGATCGAGCAGCGAGACGCAGCTTTTCGTGCGGATATGGAGCAGCGAGATGCAGCCCTTCGTGCGGAGATGGACTCGCGCTTCCAGGGAATTCGCAATGACATGTCTTACTTTGCGAACGCCATGAGATTCGTGGACTCGCAATTTGAGACACTATTTGCGAAATTCGATATGCTTGGTCCAGATCCCACGTCCATTTGCTCGTCCTCTTCCATCCTCCGGCCCTCCATTTCCTGCCAGAGACCCTACTGCTGTTCCACCTCCACAGCAGGCGTTGCTGGCATCGATCCAGAGGAGGCAGATCATGATGATGATGATGATGATGATGAGACGATGGCAGAGGGTGACGCTGAGGAGAGTTCGTCTGAGGAAGGCGATGCTGAGGAGAGTTCTTCTGAGGACGATGCTGCTGGTAGTGCTGAGAAACCTGCCCCTTTTGATGATGTCAAAAAGCGGGAGTTTATTTGTTGAGAGAGACTCCATATTTTGTGTACTTATATTTTGTAGTATTTTCTGTTGTTGGACATCTTTATCTTGTATTTATGTTTGTGTGGACATGTACTTGTTTATGTTGGTTATGCTTTGTGGACATGTGTTTCATTTCCATTTTATGACATGAGTATTTTTTTTATCTAGCATGACATGAGTATTTTTATCTAGCATGGATATATGTGTTTGTGGATTCACCCACCATTTTTTTTGAGATTTGTCTATGCTTGAGCATATTTTTGTATATGCATGTGTTGAGGGGGAGCTTCATTTGAAGTCTCTACCCAAAATATTTGTAATAACTATATATGTTTTGTCATCATCAAAAAGGGGGAGATTGTTGGCCCAAAGGCCATTTAGCCCTATATCTTGTTGGATATTTTGATGATAACAAATCATATTTGGTTATGTATTTAACAATTTTGTTTAAAAGTATTTCAGGTAAAACAGGTTGATTTGACGGCTCCGATATCAAGACTCACAAGTTTGGACGCCGCTTAAAGATGTGCATTCCCAAGCTAAGCACATTAGGAAGCTTCGGGATCAAGACATGAAGAAAAGACCAAGTCAAGATCAAGACAATGAAAAAGTCCAAGATTTGTATTTTGCTTTTCTTTTAGAATCTTTGTCAAAACCTAGATGTTAGAAGTAGAGTTATGGGATTGTCACTCACACACACACCACTTTAGTTTGATTCATGGCTTCAAAAACAATTTCTATTTCCAACTTAGTTTTGTAGGTAACATGTTTGGAAATTTGTTTTTTAGAAACTTTAAGTTTTTTGGAAAACCATCTTTTAGAAAAAACAAGTTTTTATCAAGAGAAACTTTATCAAAATATTTTAACATGTTAGGGTAGTGACATATGGTCATACTCCTATTTTTACAAGGTCCAAAACCCCAAACCACAAGACCAAAACCAAAAGACCCAAGTTCTAGTTTCTGCAGTTCTGATTTTATCGAACTGACAGATCCGTCGACGCCCGGTCGACCGACGTACACGCTGTGCATGTGTGTACGTCGGCCGACCGCTCCGGTCGACCGGGGCACTTACAGTGCTCTCTGTTTTGTTCGGGTCGACCGGGGCGGTCGACCGTTGTCCCCCAACGGTCAGAAATATGACCGTTGGCGGTCGACCGGCCCGGTCGACCGGCAGCTGTCAGAAATTCTGACAGACTCCAACAGCTCTATTTTCTGACAGATTTTGTTGGATCTCACCCCAACGAATCTCTCCAGCCTTTTTGCCCTGTTTCTCATCCCCTATATATAGGAGGTCATTTCAACTTGATAAGACAACAATTTTTACAAGATTTGACAAGAGATTTTCATAAGTTTTCAAACCTTTCATTTGAGAAAAGATTTTCAAAGCCAAAATTTTCATACACCCTTTTGAAGCCTTTACCTCTACTTCACTCTAGATATTTTCACTACACAATCCCAAAATTCTACATCTACATATTGGTTATAGGATTGTGCTAAGTGAGCGATTTTCGATCAAGTGTGATCATTTTCTCTTGTGTAAAGTTTGTAGAGGCATCGCCTCAAGGCGAGCTAGTGTGCTCCGGGTGTGTTGCGGCATCACAAGAGATAGGACAAGTGTGTCCTTATATTGGCGATCCGGTGGGATCAACAATAGTGGAAATCCTTCAAGTGTGAAGGCGGGGACGTAGAGCGTGGCTCGAACCTCGGAAACATATACTTGTGTTTGCGTTTGCTCGAATTTTCTCTAAACTCAACTCCTTTATTTCTTGCACTACTTATTTTGTTTATTGCTAGTCTTTTAAATTGAGCAATTTGTTAGTAGAATTTTTAATTCCGCATTATTTCAACATTTCATATAGCCATCACCTATTCACCCCCCCTCTAGGTGATTTCAATTGGTATCAGAGCCTAACCCTACAATTTGGTTTAACCACCTTAGGGAGATCCTTGTCATTGGCTATATTATTTGTTGTATTCTTCATTTATTATGCTTTATATTATTCATCCATGGCATCACTTGACTTTTCTAGCATCAAGTCCCCACCAAGTTTGATGGCTTGAACTTTCCCATATGGAAGGTCAAGATGAACCGCTTCCTTAAGTCCCTAGGAGTTAGGGTTGCTAGGTCCATTACAAAAGAATTTATTGAACCCCTCACCGATGAGAGCTCATGTCCGAGGACACCTCCAAGGATTATGAAGCTAATGCTAGAGCCCAATATGCCTTGACCCAAGCTCTAAATGAGGATGACCTAGCACGCATCATTAATTGCAAATCCGCATTTGAAGTTTGGAACATTCTTATTGTGACTCATGAAGGAACGTCACAAGTCAAAAGATCTAAGATTGACTTGTTGTGTTCTCAATATGAGAATTTTTATATGTTTGATAATGAGAGCATTGATGACATGCTCACTCGTTTCACCAAGATTACTAATGCTTTATCTTCTCTAGGTGACGCAATTGATAATGACCAAAAGATTCGGAAGGTCATTCGGGCTCTTCCCAAATCTTGGGAAGTGAAGGCTACTACCCTCAAGGAGCTCAACGATCGGGAGGAGATGGACTTCTCCGGCTTCATTGGAAATCTCAAAACACATGAGATGGAAATGAAGGTTAGAGAAGAGAGGGAGGCACCCAAGAAGAAAGCGCTCTCGCCTTCAAAGCCACTCCAACCATTCTTGAAGAGGATGACTCATCGGAGGATTGCGATGAGGACTTCGCCATGCTCATCCGGAAGGTGGGCAAGATGTTCTACAAGAAGGGGGGCAAAGCAACTTCCGAAGAGGGAGACCTCAAGGAAGGTATGAAAAGAAAAGAGAAGAACCGGTCCTTGCTTCCATTGCAAGAAGATCGGACATCTTATCGCCGATTGCCCCGCACTTCAAGCAACCACCTCCAAGAATGCCCCAAGAGGAAAAAGGCGATGGTAGCAACATGGGATGACACGGAGTCAGAATCCGAGGAGGAAAACGACGCTGCACACACATGTGCTTCATGCACATGGGGAGGATGCATCAAAGGTAACAAACGAAAACTCAATAGATGATGATGAGCTAACTATGGATGAATTAGCCCATTTTTTGAAGAACTTCAACATAGGTATGAGATTTCTCTATCTCATAATAAGAAATTAAAAGGGAAAATGAGTCTTTAAAAGATAAAATTAATATTATTGAAAAAGAGAAAAATGATTTATCTTGTGCTTTTAAGAAAATAAAATTGATTTTGGAAATTATAAAATAGCTTGTAAAGGAAAAACTTCTATTCCCTCATGTAATAAAAATGATTTTGTGGAAATGCAAAACGAGCTGATTTTTTAGATTCAACTCTTAAAAAGTGTGCCTTTGATCTAAATAAATTTGCATCTAGATTTCCCAAGGGAGTAACCCAAGGGAACACACTCACCATGCACATGCACGGAAACATGCACACTCACACAAGCATGCATTTATGTATGGTAGTGGTAGAATTTACATATGCACGCATTGTGGCCGCAAAGGCCATTTAGAAAAATTTTGTTTTGCTAAACATAATGTAAACAATAAATATGTTTGGGTTCGTCCCGGTACTAATCCAAAAGGACCCAAAAAGATATGGGTACCAAAAGACCCTCCAAATTTAATGATACAGGTGGATCTTCACCCTCCAAGACTTAGGAGGAGACGGTGCCGGGTGGTGGATGCAAGTAAGCTCAAGGAACACATCGCATTTGCATCGCTATCTTGGAGGCACCTATTTTGGAGATTGCCCATGCTTGGTAACTTCTCCATTTAAAAGTTTTTGTTTGGTTATTTATATACACATGTATAGGATTGTTAATTTACTTTTATGATACATTGATATATGCTAGTGTAAACTTACATTCCTATCATGATTGTGTATATGCCATGTTTTAATATCTTGTCTTTTATACCATGTCCATTGTATGTCTACATGCCATGCCTAGACTACTTATTTATATATACACATTATATTTTCAAAACTAGAAATAAAATTTTGTAAAAAAAAATTTTATATTCAAGCAAATACGTTAGAGATGGTAATTGCGCACCTCAACTCATTCAAGAGGAATCAAGAGGATGAAGTTCAGAACCCTTCACCGGGTATTCGGCTTCAACATCTCTAAAACCTTGTTTTTGTATGAAAATTAAATAAAATGATTTGTGTGAATATTTTTGGTTGATGTGATAACCTAATGAAGATTTAAAAACATTGTTGTATTCCTGCATGTTACATATATCCTACTTTATTTATTAAATATTTACTTTTAAATTTTTTTTAGAGCTCTTTCTGTTCACTGTTTTTTTGGCAAAGCCGGCCGACCGGCCATATCCCCGGTCGACCGCCATTGCCTGAAAGAGAACAATTTTTGCTCTCTGTTGCCGGTCGACCGCTCTGAGTTACAGAGCTCTCGGGTTTTTTTGGGTCGACCGGTCCCGGTCGACCGTGCGTCAATTTCAGCCCCAAATCTGTTATTTATTTCACTCTCTCTCTCACTTCTCTCATAACCCAACCGGCGATCCCTTTTCTCCCTTTTTCTCCAAAAATTTCCTACACTCAAAATCTTTCAAATTCCTTCAAAACCCAAGTTGGATTCACTCTTTGTGGGATAGATCTTCAGTCTCAGGGCTTCCTCACCATCAGAATTTCAGAAATTTCAAGATCTAGGGTTAGGGTTTCTCTCATCCAGGTAAAAATCTTTCTTTTGTTCAAATCTTCATTTCTAGCCTTAAGAATCTAATTCTCTGTCAAAGATCTCTAGGTTTATTTTTGTTTAGATCAAGCCATATCCATGTACCCTAAAAATCAACTAAAATTCACTCTTTTCACCAAAAATGTCTAAGAGATCCAGGTCTGAGAAGGGAAAAGTATAGCTCCCTCATCTTCCACCACTCCTAAACCTAAAGACCCTTTGTTAATGAGCTTGCTGAAAACCGATATATCATACTTTCTAAGAAAGCTATTATTTCAGGGAGATGTGTGATTCTAAAAGACTTTGAACATCTCCATATCCCTCGTATCCTGAAAAGAAATTCCTTGGATAAATTCATGGCCATTAGGGAACATGTGTACCCCTCATTAGTGCATTACTTCTATGCAAAATTTGCTTTTGAGGGAAATAGAGTGAGATCTCGTGTTCTTGGGAGGATATTGACATTCCCCTATCCCAATTTGCTGATATTCTGCATCTCTCCTCTGGAGGAGTTGATGTTTACACCTTTAATCTTCAAGATTTTGAGTATCCGGACGGTGAGTCTGCGCTCACCGCTTCCTCCTTGATTCACGGGAATGACAATCCCGGTTTGGTTAGGAATGAGGAAGTGAACAAGTTCACGTTCACCGCCCAAGTCCTAGCCAAATTTGTTTTCTATAACATTTTACCTAAGTCCGGTGAATATAGCAATGCTAGAGGTCCTGTTCCATTGATCATCTATTGCCTTCTGAAAGGCATTAAGATAATTTTCCACATCTCATTCTTCTCACATGGCCTCTAATCAGATCCGCATTTCTGGTAGGCATTTGCCTTATGGCATGCTCATATCCTATCTTCTCAAACATTTAGGATTTGATCTTTCTTCGAAGACTCCCTCCGAACCCTCTGTGAACCTGGACTGCACCCTTTTGAAGAGGATGCAGGCTCAGATTCGTCGAGCCCCTCCTGAGCAACCCCCTCCAGTTCCAGGACCAGATCTTCATTTGCCCCAGGGTCTTCTTCGGCCCCAGGGATTTCCTCTACTCCCGGTCCATCTTTATCTCCTGAGTTCCAGTCCTTTATTTCTTCTGAGATTCGCTCTCAGATCCAGGAGCATCAGTCTTAGATCGAGCAGCGAGACGCAGCTTTTCGTGCGGATATGGAGCAGCGAGATGCAGCCCTTCGTGCGGAGATGGACTCGCGCTTCCACGGAATTTGCAATGACATGTCTTACTTTGTGAACGCCATGAGATTCGTGGACTCGCAATTTGAGACACTATTTGCGAAATTCGATATGCTTGGTCCAGATCCCACGTCCATTGCTCGTCCTCTTCCATCCTCCGGCCCTCCATTTCCTGCCAGAGATCCTACTGCTGTTCCACCTCCACAGCCAGGCGTTGCTGGCATCGATCCAGAGGAGGCAGATCATGATGATGATGATGATGATGAGACGATGGCAGAGGGTGACGCTGAGGAGAGTTCGTCTGAGGAAGGCGATGCTGAGGAGAGTTCTTCTGAGGACGATGTTGCTAGTAGTGCTGAGTGACCTGCCCCTTTTGATGATGTCAAAAAGGGGGAGAGTTTTTTGTTGAGAGAGACTCCATATTTTGTGTACTTATATTTTGTAGTATTTTCTGTTGTTGTACATCTTTATCTTGTATTTATGTTTGTGTGGACATGTACTTGTTTATGTTGGTTATGCTTTGTGGACATGTGTTTCATTTCCATTTTATGACATGAGTATTTTTTTTATCTAGCATGACATGAGTACTTTTATCTAGCATGGATATATGTGTTGTGGATTCACCCACCATTTTTTTTGAGATTTGTCTATGCTTGAGCATATTTTTGTATTTGCATGTGTTGAGGGGAGCTTCATTTGAAGTATCTACCCAAATATTTGTAATAACTATATATATTTTGTCATCATCAAAAAGGGGGAGATTGTTGGCCCAAAGGCCATTTAGCCCTATATCTTGTTGGATATTTTGATGATAACAAACCATATTTAGTTATGTATTTAACAATTTTGTTTAAAAGTATTTCAGGTAAAACAGGTTGATTTGACGGCTCCGATATCAAGACTCACAAGTTTGGACGCCGCTTAAAGATGTGCATTCCCAAGCTAAGCACATTAGGGAGCTTCGGGATCAAGACATGAAGAAAAGACCAAGTCAAGATCAAGACAATGAAAAAGTCCAAGATTTGTATTTTGCTTTTCTTTTAGAATCTTTGTCAAAACCTAGATGTTAGAAGTAGAGTTATGGGATTGTCACTCACACACACACTTTAGTTTGATTCATGGCTTCAAAAACAATTTCTATTTCCAACTTAGTTTTGTAGGTACATGTTTGGAAATTTGTTTTTTAGAAACTTTAAGTTTTTTGGAAAAACCATCTTTTAGAAAAAAAACAAGTTTTTATCAAGAGAAACTTTATCAAAATGTTTTAACATGTTAGGGTAGTGACATATGGTCATACTCGTATTTTTACAAGGTCCAAAACCCCAAACCACAAGACCAAAACCAAAGACCCAAGTTCTGGTTTCTGCAGTTCTGATTTTTCAGAACTGACAGGATCCTGTCGACCGCCCGGGTCGACCGACGTACACGCTGTGCATGTGTGTACGTCGACCGACCGACCGCTCCGGTCGACCGGGGGCACTTACAGTGCTCTCTGTTTGTTCGGGTCGACCGGGGCGGTCGACCGTTGTCCCCCAACGGTCAGAAATATGACCGTTGGCGGTCGACCGGCCCGGTCGACCGGCAGCTGTCAGAAATTCTGACAGACTCCAACAGCTCTATTTTCTGGCAGATTTTGTTGGGATCTCACCCCAACGAATCTCTCCAGCCTTTTTGCCCTGTTTCTCATCCCCTATATATAGGAGGTCATTTCAACTTGATAAGACAACAATTTTTACAAGATTTGACAAGAGATTTTCATAAGTTTTTAAGCCTTTCATTTGAGAAAAGATTTTCAAAGCCAAAATTTTCATACACCCTTTTGAAGCCTTTACCTCTACTTCACTCTAGATTTTGCACTACACAATCCCAAAATTCTACATCTACATATTGGTTATAGGATTGTGCTAAGTGAGCGATTTTCGATCAAGTGTGATCATTTTCTTCTTATGTGAAGTTGTAGAGGCATCGGCCTCAAGGCGAGCTAGTGTGCTCCGGGTGGTGTTGCGGCATCACAAGAGATAGAACAAGTGTGTCATTGTATTGGCGATCCGGTGGGATCAACAATAGTGGAAATCCTTCAAGTGTGAAGGCGGGGACGTAGAGCGTGGCTCGAACCTCGGAAACATATACTTGTGTTTGCGTTTGCTCGAATTTTCTCTAAACTCAACTCCTTTATTTCTTGCACTACTTATTGTGTTTATTGCTAGTTTTTTAAATTGAGCAATTTGTTAGTAGAATTTTTAATTCCGCATTATTGCCACATTTCATATAGCCATCACCTATTCACCCCCCTCTAGGTGATTTCAGCCATGTGGCCACACCCAATTGGTGGGAGCTCCTGGTTTGGTGATTCTCCTGTATCTTCTTCTGGTTTTCTCGTTTCTACTCTAGGATTTGACGAAATAGCCTTTGATTTTTGGCTTCAACCGTTTGATTTTGGAGGATTCTTTTCAACCGTTTTCAACCTCTTTGATATGCCAAGATTTTGCCCTGATTCCTTGATTTCAAATTTATTCTGAATTAAATCAGAATTTGGTGGGCTTTTGGGCTTGTTTCTCTTTCCTTTCTTTTAGCAATTAGGCCTACATTTAAACAAAGAAGAAGAAGACTTATTAATAAGATTTATTAGCTAAAAAGTATGGTAAGGTGACAATGTATATGCAAAATATGTGACTGATCACACCCCCCCACACTTATCTTTTGCTCGCCCTCGAGCAAAACATCAGACTAATTCTAATCAATTATTAGACCACTTTTGCAGGTTACTCGATTGCACTGAGCATGTGCAACAAGCCGTTAAACCTCTATGTTACCCCTAGAGGACGAGTTTTGTCTCGTGAGGATTTTCAGTGGATTGCACCCACAAAATCAATAAAGAAAGAGAAAAGTTAGTATTTTTGAAAAGCATTTTTAAAGGAGAAAATATTTGAAGTATATTTGTAAGGCTTTAAGTACTCTATAAGTTATAGGAATATCAAATTTTTTATTCCGAAACTCAGTCTTTATTCAAAAACATGTCATCAATCAAAATAAGGAGTCAATTTGTACTTTCATCTAGTCTATTAATTTACCCTGAGTCGTATACACCATCGTGACTGTAAAGTTTGACTAAGGGCTTTTTAACATTAACTCCTATGCCTTATAAATTTTTGGTGGAATTTATTCCTCAATTTCATTAGGCTTTCTAATCTACCCATATAACGAGCCTTTAGTCGGTGACACTCAAACCGGACAGTTTTAGGGCACCAGGTGAGAAAATACCCCTAAGGACTTAAACACTCGAGCAGACAAGGCCACGAAACCAAGGTTTTTATTATAAAATGTACCCTTTTAGGCGTGAATACTTATGCTTCATGAGGCATAAATACCCAGCTTAATCAGAGGATATATATATATATATATATATATATATATATATATATATATATATATATATATTTCAAACTTATCTAATTATCTTTTGCATAAATACCAAGGCTTGCTTAGGCCAAAGCACCTAGCTAATAAATAATTAGATTTGTTTATAATTTCTTTTCTTTTTCATAATATTTTTTTTAATAAGGCATAAGAGTCTCTGTTTTAAAACCCTAAGTGTGTAAGTGTATTTAGTGTGCATATTTTATCAAGGTAAATATCAAGACTAAATTACTTTCACAAATTTTCTGCCTAACCCTAAACATCAAACAAGTTATCTGACTTTGACCAAGTATAAGAAATCTTAATTATGATTTTCCTATTCCTTAAAATTGACTTAATTTCTTACAAAAAATATATCAAAATATTGTTCTAACCTTTCAAAAAATTATATATATATATATATATTTCTTTTTTTTCCTTTTTTTTTTATATCAGTCATGTTAGAACCCTCCCCCACACTTATCTCATGCATTGTCCCCAATGTATGAAAGAAATGTATAGATGCATGAAATAAAATGGAAAAGAGGAAAGTTACTGATACACTGGGTCAAAAAGACCCATAGCCGTTTCATTTACCGGCACCGATTCCAAGAAAGGTTTAAGGCGTTGACCATTTACCTTAAAGTCATTTCCATTCTTGGTGTCACTGATCTCAACTGCACCGTGTGAAAACACGATTTTTACAACGAATGGCCCAGTCCATCTTGATTTCAATTTTCCTAAAAAAAGATGAAGCTTAGAATTATAGAGTAAGACTTTTTGTCCAGGGACAAAGGTTTTTCTTATGATGTGTTTATCATGAAAAATCTTGACTCTATCTTTAGTGATCCTAGCATTTTCATAGGCCTCATTTCTCAATTCCTTTAATTCGGAAATTTGTAATTTCCGAAGGTCACCGGCCTTAGTAAAGTCAAAATTCAACTGCTTGATTGCCCATAAGGCTCGGTGCTCTAACTCAACGGGCAAGTGACAAGGTTTGCCATAGACTAACCTATAAGGAGACAT
Source organism: Agave tequilana (assembly GCA_038442645.1). Classification (NCBI taxonomy): domain Eukaryota; kingdom Viridiplantae; phylum Streptophyta; class Magnoliopsida; order Asparagales; family Asparagaceae; genus Agave; species Agave tequilana. The sequence goes on from JAVJIF010027817.1 coordinate 18,470, forward strand.
TCCTAGAATCGTCTTGAAAGCAGTCATGTAGGCCCATAGGGCATCTACAAGTTTGATGGACCAATCTTTCCAGTTTTGGTTCACAGTTTTCTCCAAGATAAGTTTGACTTGTCTATTGGAAACCTCAACTTGCCACTGGTTTGAGGATGATAAGGTGTGGACAACTTGTGACTTATGGCATACTTTCGCATAAGAGCTTCAAATAATCTATTGCAAAAGTGAGTGCCATTATCACTGATGATAGCACGAGGGGTTCCGAAGCGTGAAAAATGTTCTCTTTCAAAAACTTTATGACAACTTTGTTATCATTAGTTTTACAAGGAATGGCTTCTACCCACTTGGACACATAATCCACAGCAACCAATATGTATTGGTTTCCAAATGAATTAGGAAATGGACCCATAAAGTCGATGCCCCAAACATCAAAGAGTTCTATTTCTAGAATTGGGTTGAGGGCATTATATTTCGTTTTGAGATCCTTCCTACCATTTGGCATCTAGGGCACGTCTTGCAAAATTCATAAACATCCTTGAACAAAGTGGGCCAATAGAACCTGCTTTGTAGCACTTTTTCAGCAGTCTTGCGGGGACCAAAGTGTCCACCGCATGCAAATTCTTGACAAAAAGATAGAACATTCTTAACCTCCTCATCGGGAATGCATCTCCTAATAATTTGGTCAGAACAGTACTTAAAAAGATACAGTTCCTCCCAAATAAATACCGGACATGGGATAAGAACCGGTATATATCGTTTTTGGACCAATGAGACAGAGTTTGGTTTGTGACTAAGTAATTCACTATATCAGCAAACCAAGGTTCCCTAGAGATAGCTAAGAGATTTTCATCAGGAAAATCCTCATTTATGAGTAATTCGTTGCATGGAGAATTAGGGATCCGTGAGAGATGGTCAGCAACGACATTTTCTACGCCTTTTTTATCTCGAATCTCAAGATCGAATTCTTAAAGAAGGAGGATCCAACGAATGAGTCGGGCCTTGGCATCCTTCTTCATCATGAGGTACCTAAGCGCAAAATGATCGGTGAAAATGGTAATTTTGGACCCTAGAAGGTAGGGACAAAATTTCTCTAAGGCAAACACTACTGCCAAGAATTCCTTCTCAGTCGTAGTGTAGTTCAATTGAGCATCGTTGAGAGTCCTACTAGAGTAGTAAATCACATGCTGCTTGTTATCAGTGCGTTGTCCTAGGATAGCGCCTATGGCAAAATCGGAAGCATCGCACATGATTTCGAACGGCTTAGACCAATCCGGTGCAGATATGATTGGTGCAGAAATAAGCTTTCTCTTAAGCTTCTCCAAAGAATTTATGCATTCAGCATCGAAAGTGAAGGACACATCCTTAGCTAACAGATTAGTCAAGGGCCTAGCAATTTTGCTAAAATCCTTGATAAATCTTCGGTAGAAACCAGCGTGTCCTAAGAAGGACCTAATGGTTTAACGCATTTGGGCATGGGAAGCTTAACAATAACCTCAATTTTAGCTCTGTCCACTTCAATTCCTTTCTTAGAGATTTCATGACCCAAGACAATTCCATGTTTTACCATGAAGTGGCATTTCTCCCAGTTCAGTGTCAGATTTTTCTCAGCACAACGTTGGATGACAAGTTCTAAATGGTGGAGACATTGAGTGAATGAATCTCCGTAGATGGAGAAATCATCCATAAATATCTCTAAGAATCGTTCTACCATATCAGAGAAAAGACTCAACATGCAACGTTGAAACGTTGCTGGGGCATTGCATAAGCCGAAAGGCATTCGACGATAAGCAAATGTCCCAAATGGACATGTAAACGTAGTCTTTTCTTGATCCTCAGGAGCAATAGGGATCTGGTTATACCCCGAGTAACCGTCCAAGAAACAGTAATACTCGTGACCCGCCAAACGTTCAAGCATTTGATCAATGAAGGGAGTGGAAAATGGTCCTTACGAGTTGCAGCATTAAGCTTCCTGTAGTCGATGCAAACTCGGATCTTCGTGGGAAGTCGAGTTTGGACCAACTCTTTGTTCTCGTTTTCCACTACGGTGAAACCGGATTTCTTTGGAACCGCGTGGACAGGACTGACCCATTGGCTATCAGAAATGGGATAAATTATCCCATTGTCTAAGAGTTTGACAATTTCAGCATGAACAACTTCTTGCATTATAGGGTTTAACCTACGCTGCGGGTCTCTTTTAGGTGTGGCATCTTCATTGAGATGAATGAGATGTTGAACGATGGTCGGACTTAATCCCTTTATATCGGTCATAGTCCAACCAATGGCTTCCCTATGTTTTGTTTGAATTGCTTTAAGATCTTCTTCTTCCCGTCATTTAAATGGGAGGCAATGATGACAGGAAAGGTCTCTTGTTCTCCTAGATAGACGTACTTGAGATGCGCAAGTAAGGCTTTCAATTCTAAGGAAGAGGAAGGCTCACTGGAAGGACTAGTCAAATTTGTTGGCTCCATTATTGGTGAAATAGGGTTCGAGGCCCAATTCAAATCAGAATCTACAACCTGATCAAGATTAAAGTCGTCAGACTCTAACCCAAAGTCACACTCAGTTTCTAATTCCAATTCTTTCCTATGTTCACTTGTTAAGTTCTCAATTAGGTTGAATTCAAATGTTTGGTCCTCAATATCGCGGTGTTATTTTCCTAGATTGAAGACATTGACTTCTCTAGTCATGTCCCTAAAGGTTAACCTCATGGACCCATTCCTACAATTGATGATGGCATTGGCAGTAGCAAGGAATGGTCGCCCTAGGATAACAGGAGTTTGAGCCCTATGATTGGAGTTGGACACAGGTTGTATCTCTAGAACTATGAAATCGACAGGGTAAATGAACTCCCCTACCCGGATCAGGATATCATTAATCTCCCCTTTTGGAACTTTTACTGAACGGTCAGCCAGTTGGATGGTGACTCGAGTTGGACTAAGATCGCCTAACCCGAGTTGTTGATAAACTGAGAATGGAAGCAAGTTGATACTTGCCCCCAAGTCAAGAAGTGCACGACTAATCTCGGCTTGTCCTATTGTGCAGGCAATGGTGGGACTACCTGGATCCTTGTACTTGACAGGGATCGGACCCGATAGTAGCTCACTAATGTTAGTGGCTAAGAAGATCTTTTTTGGTACATTAGTCTTTCTCTTCTTGGTGCACATGTCCTTAAGAAACTTAGCATAGGAAGGGACTTGTTGGATGGCATCAAGAAGTGGCACATTTATCTCCACTTGATTAAATATCTCAATTATCTTGTCCATGTGAGGATTTTGCTTGTTATTTTTCAGCCTATTAGGGAATGGTACTATAGGCTGGTGCGCCTGACTGGTTGACTTATCTTTTTCAGATTCGTCAGAATTGGATGGATTTGGATTAGATGAGGTGGATGCTTGATTGTGGTTGTGCTGAATGGGATTGGTTGGCATTGACACTTGATTATCAACTCTCTTTCCTGACCTCAATGTATGAACATCATTACATTGATTTAATGAATGATCCTCAGCCAAATGAGCTTGTTGAGAATTCCCCGGATTGGTTATTGGCTGACTAGGCAGGGTACCCTTCTGTCTCTCATTCTGTGGAGTGGCTAGTTGGCTCATTTGAACCTCTAACCTCTGTATAGTTTGCATGAGAGAATCTTGATTTTTCATGTATCTTTCCATGTTTCTTTCAAAGTCAGTCATTCTCCTTTCTAGTTGAGGATTCTGGAAGGAGGATTGTGGAGCTTGGTTGGGAAAGTTTTGTTGATAGTTTGAAAAGTTAGGTGGATGGTTGGGAGAATTATTATGGAAATTGGAAAAGTTGGGTTGATGATTGGAAGAATTATTGGCATGATGGAAGTGGCTAGCATGATTTGATCGTGAATGGTCATTGTTATTTTGGCTCCATGAGAAATTAGGGTGATTTCTCCAGCCAGGATTGTACGTTGGTGCGTAAGGATTATTGTTCGACCTTGAAAAGGCCGCATTCATCGGTTCATGGTATTGTTGCTGAGCCTGAAACACAGGGCACTCCTCAAACACATGATTCATGGCTTGACAGTAAGTGCAGCCCGGAGTTGGAAATTGGTTTGGGCTGACTTGATTGACTGAACTTGGTTCCTTCGTTTTTAGAGCTTCCAGTCTTCTTGCTAGGTTAGCTAACTTAGCCTCATTAGCGATGGATGATTCGATAGAATGGAGACCTCCTTTTGAAGAGATGGAGTTTGGATTCCTAGAGGTCTCACTAGTAGGTTCCCATTGGATGGTCTTTTCAGCTAGGTTTTCATACAGATCCCATCCTTCATTTTCATCCTTCTGCAAGAATCTCCCTTGGCACATACTTTCTAAGAGGGTTTTGGTAGAATAGTCTAAACCGTCATAAAGAATTTGACATTGTCGCCATTTCTCTATTCCATGGTGTGGACATTGGACAAGGAGGTCTTTAAAGCGTTCAAAGTACCTCCAGAACGGTTCACTCGGTTCTTGCTTGAATTGCATGATTGTCTTCCTAATGAGATCGGTCTTATGAATTGGATAGAATTTCTTCAAAAAGACCTTGATGAAACCATCCCAAGATGTGATAGAACCAACCGCTAAGCTGTAAAGCCATTTCTTTGCTAGGTCCTTAAGAACGAAAGGGACAAATCTCAACCTAATAGCATCGTCTACAAGGTGTGGGATTTTCATCATCAGACATACTTCCTTAAATTTCCTTATAAAACTCTAAGCCACGAAACTTGGGGAGTGTGTTAATGAATTGAGGCTTGAGCTCAAAATTGTATTCACCAACCGATGGAAGTAGAATGCAAGATGGAAGTGAGGTTCGAATGGGATAGAACCTATCCTGCAAGGATGTTGGTTGAGCCATAACCGGATCAGGTCTTGGTCCAAACTTGGGTGGTGATGTGTTTCTAGTCAACCTAGATGAGTTAGGGTCTCTTGACCACACTTGCATACACAAACACTATCACAATCACAAACAAGTTTACCAACAGTCAACAAGAGTAATCAACCAAGCCTAGACTAAGGTAACCTTGACCTAGACAACTCCTAACTGGTTGTTTATCTACAGGAGGTATAATGTAGACTTTGACCACAAGCTAATCAGCCAAGTCAGGGCAAGATTGTGGGGAGGTTATCCGTCAAAGACGTTCCTTAATTAAGTAATCACCAATCTTCAGGCTTTCGGCCCTCAATCCCCTTCCTAGACACTAATTTGGCAGGAGTCAAATTCCAACACCTTCCCTCTTAGGATAATCTCCTAGTGAGTTCGAGATGTCCCTAAGGCCAACGTCTATTAGATTTTACTTAGGCTTAGGTTGTGCGTGCTTGGAGATGGTTTGTGGGCTAAGGAAGGGTAATGACTTCCCCACCTTATCTTGAATTGGGTTTTGCCCTTAGAGTTAATTGTGCAAAGTGTGCAAGATATAGAAAAGTAGCATTCAAAAGCAAATATCACCCAAGAATGTTTCCTAAACTATATGCTATGCATACGTACCTTGTCTCTAGCTCTCTTCAATAGTAATTGTAAATAAACGTAATTAGACAAATGCCTAGAATGCAAGTTTAAACATTTTTTAAGCAATTAACAATCACTCAAATTACTGTTGGATTAAAATAGGGATGGTGGATAGCAGAAATAGCAAAAATATAACGTACAAAAATTTAATTTTTTTGTGAGCAATATGTCCTGCAAAAAAGAGTTTTAGTAGTCCAATGAAATTTTTAACTTTTGCAACGCAATTTCTTAAAATTCTGTTTCCTACTTTAGAGAGTAGGGGCACAGAATTTGCAAGTCTTCTCTTGCAAAGCTTGAATGCAAGATCTGAATTTTCAAGTCCCTGAAACAACACACCAAACTTGAAAAAAAAACAAAACACCGTTCCCTCCCCGGTGACGGCGCTAAAAATTGATTGCTAAAATTGAAAGATCAATCAAAGAGTTAAGAAATTTACCTTGTAGCTTGTGGCTAACGGGTCGTGTCCACGATGAGGAATGCGATGAAAGCTTTTCAGTGTTTCGTTTAATAACAAAGAATTGTGCTCGTTTTTTAATTGAAAAGAGAATGGAAAGAAGGAGATGATTAAAAGAGAAATTGAAACTTTGAAGAAGGCTTTGGAAAAGATGAATCTTGTATAAAGCTTAGAAAGTGATTTGTTGTTTACTTTTTAATGAAGAAGAAAATCTGTGCTCACTATCTCACTACTCAACCGTTTATTCTTCTATTGAAATCCTAAGTGCCTCAACTTGATCATAGGCAAAACTTAAGGTTGACTTTAGAAAGTTTGAAGTAAAGCACATAAGATGGTTGGAAGAGTTCACTCTTTTCTTTAAGAAAACGTTTTGAATTGAATGTTAAATCATCAAGCACGAAGAAGCAAGTATGGAATAAAAACAGTTCAAGAAACGTTCTTAAAAGAAGTAGGAGTTTAAAAATTCAAACCCATCCTCATGTTCCTTCAAGAACACTTTCAAGAAGAAAGGCTTTAAGTTAGGCATGCAAATGATTCATTGGGTCTTTTTCATTAAAATCAGAAGAAGAAGAATTGGAGAGAGGTACAATAGTGAGCCAAGAAAACCGATTTAGCTACTCATGGAAAACAAAGAAGAAGGCAAGTAAATAACGCAAGACGTACCGTAATATGAGTGGAAGAAAATGTGGCTCGATTCTTGTATTGATGTCACTTCAACCTTCAAGTACAAGCACTCAATTCCTCTCTCTCACAAGTATTTGTACTGGACTACAAATTGCAAAACAAAAATATAACTTTTGTGCTATCTAACAAAGAGCCTAAATCCTTAGAAAATAAACAAAAATTCTAATCCTAGTCTTCGCTCCTTTTTGCCCTGTTGAAACTGGTATTTATAGGGAAAAACCAAAGGGGGAAGATCCCGGGAAGATTGGGGGAGCAAACGCTCCCCCAACTGCCACTATAAAGCTGCGAAAACGCGGCTAGGGCCGCATTTTCGCGGCCCTGGTGTGGCCATGTGGCCACACCCAATTGGTGGGAGCTCCTGGTTTGGTGATTCTCCTGTATCTTCTTCTGGTTTTCTCGTTTCTACTCCAGGATTTGACGAAACAGCCTTTGATTGTTGGCTTCAACCGTTTGATTTTGGAGGATTCTTTTCAACCGGTTTTCAACCTCTCTGATATGCCAAGATTTGGCCCTGATTCCTTGATTTCAAATTTATTCTGAATTAAATCAGAATTTTGTGGGCTTTTGGGCTTGTTTCTCTTTCCTTTCTTTTAGCAATTGGGCCTACATTTAAACAAAGAAGAAGAAGACTTATTAATAAGATTTATTAGCTAAAAAGTATATTAAGGTGACAATGTATATGCAAAATATGTGACTGATCAATGAGGTGTGAAGGATTATATTGGGAGAGAGGATGGGTCTTGCTGGGTTTTAGGCCAAGCCAAAAATAAAAAGAAAATAAAATAAAAGGAAATTAAAAGGGAAGATGAAATAGGTATTGGGCTCATGCCTGGTTTGGCTCATGGGCTAGGGAAGTGGGCTAAAGAGAAGGAAAAAAGTAGTAGTAATAATAATAATCACAATTATAACAATTAATATATATAGTCATAATTAATAATTATTATACTTTATAATAACAATAATAATTTATAATATTAATACAATGAAGGAAATAATAAGTAGTAATAATGATATTAATCTAAACAATAATAATTAATAACGATTACATATTAACTCACATCAAATAATAAATAATAATTAATACAAATATATACACACACACACACACATATTAAAATACAATTATTTACTATCAAAACTAGTATTATAAAACAAAGATATTATTCTGATTAAGCCTTAGGAGCTGTGGGGAACCCCCGACAACCTGAAATTACGGAGTCTTGAGAGGAGAGAGATAGCTGGACAGGCCTTCATCGCCGTGAGCTGGCATACTGGGCATGGGGATCTCCTGAGAGACGTTGAGGCGAGCCGTGAGGGCTACACGGGAGGTTTTCAAATCTCGCTGGACACGGCGCTGTGAGCAATGACGCATGCCACTTTTGAAGAAGTCTCCGAAGAGAGTTGAAAGCGTGTCCCTGCAGAGACGCTGCAGTACTGGTGCGTTGGTTTTGGAGTATCGAAGCCTGAAGAAAGAAATTCTTCAAATTTCCCTAGGTCGAATTCGACGATGAGTGACTTGATCATTGATCCTATAAGCTTGACATCAGTTTGTGCCACAGTGTTCTCATCTGTAAAGAAACAGTTTCCCAGCGGAGTCACCATCTTTTATTTGGTCGTAAAAATATAAAGTAAAATTCTTATTGATTTCAAATCAAATTACAATGAATCAAAATCTGATGACAAAAGTGGAAAGGATATTTGAATCTCCCCTTTGTTTAAGGTTAGGTTCTTTATGCGGTGATGGAGAGTGAATCTTGTTCTCTGTTACCGGCTGAACGATAAGTTTCTCTTGGATTATTTTAGGGACGTAAGATCACTCCACTAGGACACAACAAGTTTTAAAGTTCTCTTTTGAAGAAGAAAACTTCTCTCTCTCTCTTTCTTCTCTTGAATACCAAAAGATTCTCTCCTTCACCCAAAAAGGCCGCCCCCTTCAATAGCTTCCATGGCTATTTATAGAGGTATTCAGGGATAGAATTTTTCCTTAAAATCCCTCCATAATGGGGATTAACTCTCCACTTTACGTGAGTGTTAATTGACCCAGTAATGGGGCAGTTACAATAGAAATGTGACACTTGTGGGTTCTTGTTTTGTTGTTGAAATGTGGGCTAGTTTAGCTTCCTGTTTGAGTTGGAATGCGGGCTTCGCAAGCTCGCGCTTAAGTTGAGAAGCAGACTCGGTTGAGCTTCCGCGTTTGATTTGGAATGCGGGTTTTGTAGGTTCGAGCTTAAGTTGAGATGTGGGCTTGGTTAAGTTCCGCGTCTGAGTTGGAACGCTGGGCAGACTCAGGCCCGCATTTACCATTAGACATGAGGTTCGCGTTTGAGCTGAATACACGACCTTCGCATTTGAGAGAGGTCCGCATCTGAAGACTTATCTTCAATGATTTTTAGACAGCCTACAAGCATCCCGTCTTTGAGAAAAGATATGATAGGATCCCTTCACCCTAGAGGACGATCCAGACGGAAGACTTCCTTATCAGGTCTAATACTGGGCTACGGGATATGCTCTATGGGGATCTCCTGCCTGAATTGTCGACGGTCAAGACGAGTGTAACCAGAGAGTCTGCGTGGCTGTTCTCGGATCTCGAGACCTGTTTAAAGTGGCAATAGGAGAATTTAGCCTTCCAAGCTGTGGCAACCTTCAAGTATGTGACCATCCAATTATCTTTGGCAGTGTATTCTCGATTGAGTTGACTCACTATAAGTAGCGAGTCACATCATCTTCGAGTTTCGTGACCCCAAGGGTGGTTGCCATCTTGAAGCCTATAATAACAGCTTCATATTCTGCCTAATTGTTGGTGGTTCAAAACCCGCAAGTGTAAGACATCTCAATAATGGATCTGTCAGGGGTGGTGAGCACTAACCCAATGCCTGCTCCCTTCTTATTTGATGCTTTGTCTATGTTCAAGACCCATCCTTCCTGAGGGATGTCCTGAGGTGGTGGTCCTGAAGTGAATTCGGCAATGAAGTCAGCCTGAATATGTCCTTTGATGGAGGTTCTCGGCTCAAAAGTGACCCGAGTGGTCTGATTTTTGTGACCCACTTCCCAATTCTATCGCTGTCCTTGGGATTTTTCATAATAGCTCTCAGTGGATACTCAGTCAGGATGACGAAGGGAATAGATTGGAAGTAGTGCTTCAACTTCCTCACTGTAACGAAGAGAGCCAGCACTATCTTTTCATTCCTTGTGTACCTTGTCTGGGCATCGATCAGAGCCTTGCTAGCATAGTAGATAGGCCTTTGGATGCCCCCATCTTGTCAGATCAATGATGTGCTCATTGCAATGTCTGATACTGCGAGATAAAGGAACATCGTTTCACCGGGAAGGGGGTTAGAGATGAGTAGGGTAGATGCCAAATAAATCTTCAAACCTTGGAATGCTGCTTCACATTCTTCGTTCCAGCAGAACCAGCCCCGTTCCTCTTGTTGGCTAGGAAGAAAGTTAGTTGATCTAGTGAGAAAGTGGTTGAGGGCAGCGAGGTGACTGTTGAGGATCTGAATCTCCTTGATGGTTGTTGGCAACTTCATTTCAAGTATGGCAGATTTATGGTCGTGGTTAAGCTTCAATTTCTCATTGAGTAACCAGGTATCCTAGAAATATGCTGGAAGCTACCCCAAAGGTGCACTTCTCAGGGTTAAGCATCACATTGAACTTTCAGAGGAGAGCGAAGGCTTCCTTCAAGTGCTTCACGTGGTCAGCACAAATAACATTCTTTAAGAGCATGTCGTCTACATATACCTCCATCATATTTCCTATTGGCTCTTTGAAAACCTTGTTGATCATCCATTGGAAAGTGGCCCTGGCATTCTTCAGGCCAAGGGCATGACTCAATAGCAGTGGATGGCGTGGCCGGTGGTGAAAACTATCTTGTCCTCGTCTTCTAGATGAATCTTGATTTGGTTGTACCCCTAGTAGGCATCCACGAAGCTGAGGAGTTCGTGGTCCGCAGTTACATCGACCATTTGGTCTATGCTGGGCAGCAAGAAGCTATTGATTGTCGAAAAAGCAAGAGAGAGTTTAAGTTTAGAAAGATGTTATCTGAAAGTGGATGTGCGTCTCTGACTTTTAACAATTTAACCGCAGTAGTAAAGGCTATACGGGTCGAATCCATAGGGAGGGATGTGATGCAAGCGTTTCGGTCTCTTCTTAAATACTAATTGGTTAAGTAGTTCTTCTTTGTTTTGAAAAAAAAGTAAGAAATCTATGTTAAGTTAGAAATAAAAGTAAATAGGGGAAGATAGAATTTGGTGTGACAAGAAGATGGTTTTAGAAAACTAGGATCTTGAAATTAGGATTTCTAAAAAATTAAAAATAAGAAAAGATCAAAATTTACTAATCATCTAACACACCATTAACTTACTAACATTTGAGAGAATATTCTTTCACTTTGAATCAAGAGGCCACTTTGGAGTTGCAAAAGGTATCAATCAAGACATATGTTGGCCCAGAGGCCTTCCACTCTAGTTTTGATGATGATTAACTCATGTAGTTATGTGTACTAATAATCTTGTGATTTTAGTTTCAGATCATTAATCAAGATGTTAGTAGGTGATTAGCTTCATCAAAGATGATTTGGAAGCTTTCACATAGTAATTCAAGAGCCCGAGCGACAAGATCATATATAGCACTCATTGGAGTCAAGCTCGGTGGATCATGAAGTTTTGGATCGAGTCGGCTTGGAAACGGCGCTCTACAAGAAGACTTCGGTACCATAGTTTTTAGTTTGTTTTAGATCCATTTGTAAAGATTAGAATAGTATGATATGCTCAAGTTCACAACACAGACACGTTTCATGTTTTGAATATTGGTTTTCGGTTTTTCCGAATAGATAGATCAAAATAAGTTTACATGGTTTAATGTATATTAGATTTGTTCTATATACATGCGTGCTTCAACTTCTTAAACAAACTTAGTTTGATAGTCTATTTCATGAGTTTTATGTTTTGGTATTTTTAACAAAACATATTTTGGAATTAAAGTCAAAAACATGGATATATATATATATGTTTCATGTATATAGGATTATATCCATATACATCATGCCTAAATGTTGTTTAATATCACGTTTTTGTATTTGGATAAGTCTTGGACAAAATGTATTTTCAATTCAAAAATCCAAGTTTTAGAAAATACAGTTTTTGATTTTTGGCAAAAATGATAAGACACAAAAATGTTTCAAAATGTTTGTTATTTGTGATGAAATTTTTATCACAAGTTTATATTTCAAAATAAAATGATAAAACTATTTTTGTGTAATTTTAGAGATTTTATGGGAATTTTTAGGATTAAAAATTACATGTTTTTCTGACCAGAACTGCTGCTGCCAGGCTAGGTCGTTCGACTGGACGGTCGACCGGATCAAGTAGCCGGTAGACCGTAGCGGTCGACCGACGTGCATGGATACGTGCAGGCTGGCTTACCCATAAGCCGGTCGACCGCACGGTCGACCGACTGAGAGCAGGTTGCTCTCGGGTTTCTCCCGGTCGACCGAGCGGTCGACCGGCCAGAGAGCCGTTGCTTTCTGGTTCTGGGGACGGTCGACCGCCCGGTCGACCGGTAGCTGCCAGTGGTCAAAAAGTGACCGTTGGCCGGTCGACCGACCGGTCGACCGGTAGTTCATTTTTGGCAGAATCTGCTGCCAACGGCTAGTTTTGTAAATGGGCTATAAATATCCCATTGGAAAGAGTTTTTCACTAAGAATTTTTGTGCTAATATTTTCATACTCTCCAGTGTTTTTACAGCAATCAAAAGAAATTTTTGGGCTTTAAATTGAACAATCTATTTGGTGCTTTTGCTAGGGTTTGGAAAATCAAAGAAAAGGGTTTTTGGGAAAAGTGTTTGATTCAACTTCTTTATCTTGGTTTCTAGTTTTTCCCAAGGATTTTCTTTGAGTTTTTGATTTCCATTCCTTTGGTTTTTCTCCACACTTGAGCTACATCTACTATCTTATTCTATAGGATCTTTGTGTGAGAAAAGAGATTGTTTGTGGTCTTTTGATCACCAAGTTGTAAACCCTATCTTAGCTTGGCTTTGTGCCTTTCCCTCATTGTGTTGAGGAGGTTGTGCTATTGGGTTGTATCCCTCAAGGTGTGAGGTGATCCTTGTGTTGCTAATCCCTCAAGTTGTGAAGTGATTGTTTGTTGGCTTGGTGTTGTGCCTCAAGGAGGAGGTTGTGTTTGTAAGGAGAGGAGTTGGGTACTCCTTGTGATTGTATTGCCCCAAATCCTCGGTGGAGGTTCCCTTTGTGGGAGTCCTTTGTGGACAAGCTAGTGGACTAGAAATCCTTCTGTGTGAAGGCGGGGATGTAGAGCTGGGTGCTCGAACCTCGAAACATTTTTTATTGTTTGCGCTTGATCCCTTGGCTCTCTCTCTCTCTATATTGTGCCTTGCTTCAATTCATATTGTTCATTCATAATTATTTGCTTGGCTTGTTTGAGTGTGCATCTCTTGTTAATTGCAATTAGTTTTCAAATTCCGCATTAAGTTCTCTAGATTAGCATTATCACCTATTCACCCCCCCTCTAGGTGATTTCAATTGGTATCAGAGCCTACGCTCCTGATATTTAAGTTTAACCACCTAGGAGTGAGATCTTGGTTTGCTAATCTTCATTTGCATTTTTCATTTGCACACATTTAGTTTGGACTCATGGATAGCCCTCCTATGTTTGATTTTTCTAGACATGATTTTTGGAAGGCCAAGATGAGTAGTCATTTGAAAGCCTTAGGATCTAAAGTTTACCAAGTCATTACCAAGGAATCCTACCCCAATGATAGCAAGCATAATAAGGCCAATGCACTTGCACTTAAAACACTTAAAGCATCTCTTAATGAAGATCTTTTACATGTGTTTGCTCATTATGATTCGGCTTTTGCAGTTTGGAGCATATTGACTTCTCCCGAGCTACCAAGGATTATCAACAAGTTGAGAAGATCTAGGAGAGACAAGTCCAACGAGCATTGCCTCATGGTCCAAGGGAAAGACTCCCTTGAGGTACAATCGGATTCTCAACTAGATGATAGCTCTAGTTCCTATTGCCATGGTTGTTTTGAAGTTCAAACATTGAATATGGAACTTGCTCAAAAGCTTGAAATTTTTTTGGAAAACATGATTTGTTGAAAAGAATAATTTTGAACTAAAAGAAGAATTAAAGGGTTTTTGTTCTAGTTTTGAATTGATTTTGCAAGAGAAGGAAGAGATTACTAGTGAACTTGACTCACTTAAATCTCAACTTGACCTTGTCCTAAATGAAAATGAATTTTTGAAAAGCAAAAATGATTGTGATGATGTTGTGAAAAACAATGAGGTTTTATCTTCTAAATTAGATTTTGTTTTAAAAGATAACCTTTCATTGAAAAATGAAATTGATTTCATTACAAAAGAATTGGATTTTGTTTTAAAGAAAAATGATTCTTCGAAAATTGAATTATCTTCATATGTTTGCCATGCTAGTGTAGCTTCTTCATCTGGCACACCTATTGCATGCTCCACTTTATCTTCAACTATTGAAAATGATATAAATGTTTTGAAGAAAAGTGTTGATTGTTTGGGCTCCACTTTGAGCCATTGTGCCATGAACCACACACGCTTGGAATCCTTGATTCAAAGAAACAAGCTCCATCCTTGCATGCACACCCATCACGGCATATACATGCTCATCACGATCACAATCTTCACACTACATATGCCCATGTGTACACGTGTACACATTGTGATCGAAAAGGCCACCTTGCTAGATTTTGCTATGATCGTTTACATGTTGAAAATTTAGCAAATAATCTTGTTTGGGTTAGGAGAGATACTAACCCCTATGGACCTAAAAGGAAATGGGTACCAAAGACCACCCCTAAAATTTTTGATATAGGTGTGGGCTCTCGCATCACGTGAGAGTGGCGGTGCCTTAGAGTGGATGCGTTCCGTGCTTAAAAGAAAACAAATTTGGATGCATCACTTCCAAGTGAAGTTTGGTGGAGGAGGACCACCATTGGTTTGGAGAACTAGAGAGGTGCCTTCATCGGTTTTGGTATCAATCTCTAACTCCCATTTATATTTGTATGCTTATTATGCTTTTCATGTCGTTGATTTATAGCATGTCATGTTTTAAAGCTCATTATGATTATGCCATGTGATTTAGATTAGTGATATACATGTTTAGTTATTTGAGACACCCATGGACCTATCTTTGTGTTCTCACGTTGTTTCTAAACTAATATGTATGTCCTAGATCTAATGCATGTGCATGTACATGATGATCATATGTGTTTATGATTTTTGTTTTTATGCCTCATGTTTTTGATTAGTATGTCAAATGCCATGATTATTAGACTATTGACATGCATGTATAGCCCTTGAGATCACCCATATTTATATGGATCATTTGTTGTGTTCTCACCATTTGTTTAGCTATTTGCTCATCATAGTTCTAATAACATGTGGATTTACATAATGATCGTTTTATGTTTGTAATGATGATTTATGTCTTGTTTCGTGCTTCATAATTTGAATATATGTTTAAATGTTAGTTTTCATTAAGACTAGGTATATACTTGTACATAGAATTGGCCACAAATAAATCTTTATATATGTTTGTGCTTGGATGCTTATTTGTACCCATTAGATGTTCTAATATAGTCTATTTTTGATGATTCATGCATTCTAACTTGTATTCCCTATTTTGGACATGTTTTATGATCATGTGTTTTCACTTCACGTATATGTTTATTTTGCCAAACTTTAAGATATACATGTATACCCCTTGAGTCATTTACTTTTCATGCAAATCCTTATTATGGACTCAAATTGTGTTTAGGGATATGTATGTATACTTTTTGTGTTGTCAAAACATACATATGCCTTGAAGTATAAATTGTTTTTAATGAAAATTTAGTTTCTCATGCTTTCATGTTTTTTTTAAGGAATATCTTAATTGAGCTTAATTGAATATTCTCATGTTGATATGTGTCACATAACACTTGTTCAATCACTTTATTAGTTTTCTCATGATTTTATTTTCATGAATATGATACATGTTTTATGAAATTTGAGTGTTTAGTGGCATGTGATTTACATGTGTTTCATGAAAAATATTTATGTTTTATTCCTTGCTTGAAGGATTTCGTACTAGTTAACAAGATTTCCCATTTAACTAGTTCGTATTCTTTTTATGGTAGAGATTTTCAAACATACTATATCTTCAAATCTATTTTTGAAAACCCCTACCTTCTAAGGGTGGTTGGATGGGAGATCATGCTCATGTATGCTTTATAGTGAAAATTATTTTAAACTTGAACATGATTAGGAGGATAGGTTATATGAGATATACACTTGATATTATCGTTGATTCAATTGGTATCATTGAATTCTTTCAATTGGTACCAATATTGACATTTCTTATATACTCATATATATTTTTATGTATGTATGCTTCACTTCAAAGAGTATCAATTTCAATTGATATCTAATTTTTTATACATATATATGTTTTTTTTGTGCTTATTATATTCGTATATCTTAGAGCATAAATTTTGATCATGATAAAGCTTGTTTTATAATGACTATCTTGTTTCAATTGACTAGTTTTCCATATACAAGCTTTGCATGTTTTTATTTGGTAATTCATAAAGAGGGAGAAAACTTGTATTTCATCTTTCAATTGGTATTTGATTTCCACTCCCATACTTTATGATTGAAAATTTCAATTTGGTATCATATCTTCAAAATGAAAAATATTTACAATTGGTATCAAAATTTTTGTTTAGAAATTCAAAATTTGTTATGTTTAATTTCAATTGGTATCAAGATTTTTATGTGTTTTTCTTAAAATTAGTATCAATGTTTTTTTTGTTTCTTTTCAATTGGTATCAAGATGCTCTACTTTGACAAATTTTTATTTGATATCTTAATTGATTGTCACCCCTTATTTACATCATTTGTGTTTTAGACAAAAAGGGGAGAACATTATTTTATTGCTTTTAAACCCTTTATTGTTTCTTGATTAGAAGAAGAAGGTGTACTTATTATGTAGTAGATGTATTTGATGTACCCTTTCTTGTCTCCGCTATAGCATAGGGCTATACCGAGTCGAATCTCAGGGAGAGCTCGCGATGGAAGCTTTACGTGTGGTAGTGAAGTGAACAAACGAGTATTCTTCTCTTGCTTATAAACTTAATGAAGCAAATGAAAAAGAAACTAAAGAAAAGATGGATATGTTCATGGTGGAAATCGTCGGAAAAGAAATCAAGAAGTGGATGTGGTATTCACAAGAAAAGAAATGAAACTTAAAGAAGAATCAATCCATGACTAGCTTACCTTGCTAGCTTGCCAAGACTTACTAGACTCCTTGATAGCGAATGCGTGCCTAATGTTGTCACTCCATCGGCTTAGGATTCGTCTCGCGTGTTGACCTAATTACTTTCTCACTTGCAAGATGGTGGTTTAACCATCGGAGAAGAGAAGATCATACAACTTGCAAGATTAACAAAGGCAATCACCCATGAGTTAGTGAAGTAGCAAGACTAGTGGTAACCTAGTACATGGAGAAGAATTTAGCTACAACAAGCCATAAGAAAAATACAAGAAAGCATGAAGTAAATTGCAAGAATTAAAGAAAGCAATAAAGAAAGCATGTAAAGAAAACACATAAACTAGAACCAAGCTTCAAGTAGAGGAAGGAGGATGGATCAATCCTTGTTGCTTCAAGTGTCACTCTTGATTACACAAGCTCTCTCCCTCACAATCACTCTCTTTTACATTGAATTCTAGGGAAGAGAAGATCATAGAGAGCTAAAAATCCTAAACAAAACCTAGCAAAATTACAAGCTATTCACTAATCTCTCTCTCTTCTCTGATCAGTCTCAGCTCGCAGGTGAAAGTGGAGTATTTATAGCAGAAATGAGAAGCTTCGAGAGCCTAGGTGGTTGCCATAAAATCCGGGGCTCAACAGCCCTAGGATTGCCGCGGATTGCCGCGGGATCGCCGCGCGATCTGGGCCGTTGAGCCCAGATTTTCTGGTGAGATCTTCTTGTTAGGTTGTTAGCCACGTGGACTACTTGGATTCTCCAATTGGCGCGCGGATCTCTCTAGATCTGGATTTGAATTTGGCTTTATCTTAATCATGGATTAATCACTTAATTAGTGTTAATTAAGTGATTATTTGGATATCTCTCCATTAAGTGTGTACCTGCAAATATGTAGAGAAGAGGAGTAAAAATCACATATTTATTTGTAATATGCATGGGAGTTATGATGTAAAATATGCAATATTGGATACCAATCACACCCCCACACTTATTCTTTTGCTCGTCCCGAGCAAAACAAAGAAAAAGAAAAAGAAAAATCTATACTACCAGTTTTATTACACCACTTTCGCAGGTGACGCGATTGCACTGAGCATGTGCAACAAGCCGTTAAACCTCTAGGTTACCCTAGAGGAGGAGTGTTGTCTCCTGAGGGTTTTCAGCGGATTACACCCACAAAATCCATAAAGAAAGAAGACAAATGTTAGTATTTTGAAAACGCATTTTGAATAAGAGACATGTTTACGAACTATTTTTGCAAAAATATAAGTGATCCTAGGTCATAAGTCCACCTATAATTATTCTTCCTTAAACTTAGTATCCATGCAAAATCTTGTTTTTAATTAAGGTAAGAATTCAAAATTGAATTGAATACTTTATCTTTCATAAAACCTAGATAGTATGCACACTGTGTAAGTGAAAATTTCCTGGGATTTCAACTCCAACCATAAAGCCATTTATTTATTTATATATACTTTTTTATGCTTTTTTTTTTTTTCCTTCCCTTAGTTTAGGCTTTCTAGTCTACCCTTGTAGCGAGCCTTTAACCGATGACTCCCAAACCAGACGGTCTTAGGGCACCAGATGAGAAAACATCCCTCGGGTTTAAGGTCTCGAGTAGAAAAGGCCACGAAACTAAAGGGGATTATTTATTTCCTTTACTACCGTTAGGCGTGAATAATCATGCTTCTTGAGGCATAATTCTCCAGCTTAATAGGTGATGTTTTATTTATATATTTTTTTCTTTTTTTTTTTTTTTATTTTATATATATGGCATTTTTGGTCTTTGTTTCCATCCCAAGAAATGTGTAAGTGTGAAGTGCATATTATCTAAGGCAAAAAATGTAAGATAAAATATCTCCTCAATTTTACTTACTTAGCCTATAATTTTCAAACAAGATCTATTACTTCAACTAGGCTTAAGATGTCATAATTAAGGCTTTCTTAATCTCTAAGATACATCTTAATTTTCTTAAAAATAGAACAAAACTTTGTCTCTTATTTCAAAAAGTTTTTATTTTTTATTATTTTTTTTATTAATTTTCTAAAAGAAGTGTAAAAGAAAGAAAATCTAAAAAAAACTCTAAAAGAAGTGTAAAAGAAAGAAGATCTAAAAACTCTATGTTAGTAAACCCTCCCCCACACTTATTTCATGCATTGTCCTCAATGCATCATGATATATGTATGCATGAAACAAAAATGAAGAGGGAAGGAAAAAATTACCTTAAGGTGGTGGTTCCGGTGGTGGTCTGATTGGTCCACGAAACATGGCCCAATCAACTTTTCTTTGGGTTTTCAGAAACCCACCAAAATCTCAGAAATATGACCCACTAAAATGATGTATGCATGGAAGATTTTTATTATATACATGACCCCATCTAATTTTAAGATTTTCCTAATAATTTCAGAGTCAAATTTATCAAGATCCTTGTCCCAGAATGGATTATGAAATGATATAACAGTTGACTTGGACTCTGGAAGGAATACCGACTCAGGATTATGATTTAAATCAAGTGATGGTTCAGGAGTCGAAGTGAGGTCAGAAATTGTGTCCAAGTCAAGAAATGAAAACTCAAGTCCACATGTGTTGTCCAACAATGGAATGTGACCTACTATGGGTGATATCTCTTTACTTCCAATTTTAAGAAATTCAAGCTCATCACCGTACAATTCTTCAAAACTTAAGTCAACATCTTCCTTAATAATTGTACAATCAGTTTCAGAAGTAAAGAGATCGAGAAAATCAAGGTCACATTTCTCATTGAGTTCAATTCCACAAGATGGAGAACTTGCCAAAATGTCAATTGAATCTTCAGAAGTGTAGAATTGGGCAAGTTCGACATGATCCTTAAAGATGGATGATTCAATTTCATTGTGAATTGGGACTGGATTCAATGTCGGCTCCGGAAAAGGATTGAAGTGAGGTAAAGATACCGGAGTCATTACTGAATCAGGAAAAAGAATTGAATCACAAAGTTGGGGTTCAAGATCACATTCCTCATGTAATTCAATAAAATGTGGAGAACTTGCCAATTTATCAATGGGATTTTCAGAAGTATGGAATTGGCCAAGTTCTATGTGATCATAAAAGATTGGTGATTCAATTTCACAATGGATAGGAAATGGATCCAATACTGACTCGGAAAATGGATTGAAATCAGGTAAGGATATGGAAGTCATGATTGAATCAGGAAGTAATATGGAATCATCAAGTGGAAGTTCAGGATCAAAATCATGTTCCAGTTCAATTTCAGAAAAAGGAAAACTTGCCAAATTGTCAATTGGATCAGAAGTGTGGACAAGTTCATTTTTAGGAAATGAGAAACTTGCCAAAATGTCAACGGGATTTGAATTTTGGACAAGTTCAAGTTTAGGAAATGAAAAACTTGCCAATGTATCAATTGGATCTGAAGTTTGGACAAGTTCAGGTGAATGTGCTGAAATTGAATCTGGATTTCTAAGATGACAAGAGTCTTGAGTCATATCAATAGAGTGTGGTATAACTGGATTAGTCAAATGTTGATAGGATAGAGTTTCCTCTTTCCTAAGAAGGTTATCCAATTGTTCTCTCACACTATTGATAGACTTGGCATGTGATTTTTGATATTGTAACATAGACTCTTGCAAGATATCTATACTCTTTTCTAAAATTGATGTATCTTCAAATGATTGTTCTAGAATGGGAGTATAGGAATCTTGACTTTGGAAAGTTTGTGAATAGTGTGAGTCAAAAATGTGTGGTGATGGAAGAGTGGACTCACACAAGAAATCTTTACTCGTTTCCATGACAAATGGTTTGTTCATTAGGAAGTGTGGAACTGAGTAAGACTCTTGAAAATATGGTGGAATTGGAGAGGCCAATGTTTTCTGAAAGTATTGCGTGGCCTGTTGTAAATTTGCTTCTATACTCCTTTGTAACTCAGATTTTTCTTCAAATAGTGGTTCAGAAAAAGGAGTATATGAAGTGGACTCGGGAAATGAATGTTGTGGACAAGGATTTTGAAAATTTGACTCGGGGTACGTGAATCCCCAATGACTCGGTGAAGAGTTGAAATTATTTTGGACATTATAATTATTAGATGGGGGATATGGGTCATATTGATTCGGATAAGGCCAACCCGGCGTATTTGGTTGGTGCATATTGTAAAACACCGGGTTGGAATTATCCGAATATGGAGTGTGTGTGACATATGGATGGAAAGAATTGTAATTATAAGCCATATCACACAATCACAAACAAAACAAACAAACAAACAAACAAACAAAAGAAAGAAAAATTCTAACCTAAGTTAGGGTAGACTTAGACCTAGACGACTCCTAACAAATAGACTGTCCACGGGAGGTTTAGTGTAGACTCTAACCACAAGCTAATCAGCCAGGGAAGGGTAAGGTTGGTGGGAGGTTTTCCGTCCGGAGACGTTCCTTAATTAAGTAACCACCACCCTTCGGGCTTTCGGCCCTCAACCCCTTTCCTAGACACCGATTTTGCAAGAGTTAAATTCCAACACTTTTCCCCCTTAGGAAAATCTCCTAATTGAGTCCGAGATGTCCCTAGGGCCAACGTCTACTTTTTTATTAAATAGGCTTGGGTTAGTGAGTGCTTGGGAAAATGGTTTTCGGGCTAAGGAAAGGGTAATGAACTCCCCCACCTTATCTTATTTACGGGTATGCCCTTAAATTTGAATTGTGCAAGTGTACAAGAAATATAGCTAGGATACACTCAAAGCATGAAAATCAAACAAGGAGTTTGTCCTAGTCTAAATGCAATGCAAACACGTACCTTGCCTCCAGCACTCTTCAACAGTAAAAGTAAAGAATTGAAGAGACACGTGCCTAAAATGCAAGTGTCTAAACAATTTTTAGCAATTTCAATCAACTTTTTACTGTTTTTTAATTAAGCAGGAGTAGGATGCAGAATACAGGAAATAAAGTATAGCAACAGATGTATTTTATAGAACCAGAGGCCCTGCAGAAAATTGGTGAGTAGTGAACTCCTTATTGCCGCGTTCCCACGGCAAATTGCCGTGGATCCGCGGCAATTTGGAGGGATCCTGGGCTCTGCTTTCTTGAGCAGAGTCCCAGGTCCACTTGTATGTTACTGCAATGAATATTTTCCTGTTTTCTTCTCCTGTAACCTGCAAACAGAGAAGAAGAATCGTTTAGTACTTCACTTTAAACCAAAAAGAACGTCGCTCTCCCCGGCAACGGCGCCATTTTGATTAGACGAAGAAGGTGTACTTATTATGTAGTAGATGTATTTGATGTACCCTTTCTTGTCTCCGCTATAGCATAGGGCTATACCGAGTCGAATCTCAGGGAGAGCTCGCGATGGAAGCTTTACGTATGGTAGTGAAGTGAACAAACGAGTATTCTTCTCTTGCTTATAAACTTAATGAAGCAAATGAAAAAGAAACTAAAGAAAAGATGGATATGTTCATGGTGGAAATCGTCGGAAAAGAAATCAAGAAGTGGATGTGGTATTCACAAGAAAAAAATGAAACTTAAAGAAGAATCAATCCATGACTAGCTTACCTTGCTAGCTTGCCAAGACTTACTAGACTCCTTGATAGCGAATGCGTGCCTAATGTTGTCACTCCATCGGCTTAGGATTCGTCTCGCGTGTTGACCTAATTACTTTCTCACTTGCAAGATGGTGGTTTAACCATCGGAGAAGAGAAGATCATACAACTTGCAAGATTAACAAAGGCAATCACCCATGAGTTAGTGAAGTAGCAAGACTAGTGGTAACCTAGTACATGGAGAAGAATTTAGCTACAACAAGCCATAAGAAAAATACAAGAAAGCATGAAGTAAATTGCAAGAATTAAAGAAAGCAATAAAGAAAGCATGTAAAGAAAACACATAAACTAGAACCAAGCTTCAAGTAGAGGAAGGAGGATGGATCAATCCTTGTTGCTTCAAGTGTCACTCTTGATTACACAAGCTCTCTCCCTCACAATCACTCTCTTTTACATTGAATTCTAGGGAAGAGAAGATCATAGAGAGCTAAAAATCCTAAACAAAACCTAGCAAAATTACAAGCTATTCACTAATCTCTATCTCTTCTCTGATCAGTCTCAGCTCGCAGGTGAAGGTGGAGTATTTATAGCAGAAATGAGAAGCTTCGAGAGCCTAGGTGGTTGCCACAAAATCCGGGGCTCAACAGCCCTAGGATTGCCGCGGATTGCCGCGGGATCGCCGCGCGATCTGGGCCGTTGAGCTCAGATTTTCTGGTGAGATCTTCTTGTTAGGTTGTTAGCCACGTGGACTACTTGGATTCTCCAATTGGCGCGCGGATCTCTCTAGATCTGGATTTGAATTTGGCTTTATCTTAATCATGGATTAATCACTTAATTAGTGTTAATTAAGTGATTATTTGGATATCTCTCCATTAAGTGTGTACCTGCAAATATGTAGAGAAGAGGAGTAAAAATCACATATTTATTTGTAATATGCATGGGAGTTATGATGTAAAATATGCAATATTGGATACCAATCATTTCTTTGTTTCGAACAAAAAGGGGGAGAAGAATGTTTTTGTTTTTACTTGGACCCCTTTGTTGATGATTGACAAAAAGGGGGAGAAGTATTTGAGTTTATATGCATGTTTTATATGCATGTTTTGTTTTATTTATTAGTTTGTCGCTTAATTGTTTAATTAGTATCAAGAGCATTATTTAAGAACATATTTTTATTGGTATCAAGAGCACGTTTTATGCATGATGCATTTCATATGTTTGGTATCAAGAGCATGTTTTTTGTATTTGGTACCTTGTTTTATGCATGTCTATGCATACATGTTTAAGAGCCTACATTGCATATCTATTTGTTTATTCCTATGCATGAGTTAAGGGGGAGCTTCTCTGAAGCTTAACTTTAATCCATGCATATATAACTCCATGAGTTTTGTCATCATCAAAATGGGGGAGATTGTTGGCCCAGAGGCCTTCCACTCTAGTTTTGATGATGATTAACTCATGTAGTTATGTGTACTAATAATCTTGTGATTTTAGTTTCAGATCATTAATCAAGATGTTGTAGGTGATTAGCTTCATCAAAGATGATTTGGAAGCTTTCACATAGTGATTTAAGAGCCCGAGCGACAAGATCATATATAGCACTCATTGGAGTCAAGCTCGGTGGATCACGAAGTGTAGATTGAGTCGGCTTGGAGATAGCGCTCTACAAGAAGATTTCGGTACCATAGTTTTTAGTTTGTTTTAGATCCATTTGTAAAGATTAGAATAGTATGATATGCTCAAGTTCACAACACAGACACGTTTCATGTTTTGAATATTGGTTTTCGGTTTTTCCGTTTTTGGTTTAACCGATCTTGGTTTCATGAATAGATAAATCAAAACAAATTTACATGATTTAATGTATATTAGATTTGTTCTATATACATGCATGCTTCAACTTCTTAGACAAACTTAGTTTGATAGTCTATTTCATGAGTTTTATGTTTTGGTATTTTTAACAAAACATATTTTGGAATTAAAGTCAAAAACATGGATATATATTTGTTTCATGTATATAGGATTATATCCATATACATCATGCCTAAATGTTGTTTAATATCATGTTTTTGTATTTGGAAAAGTCTTGGACAAAATGTATTTTTAATTCAAAAATTCAAGTTTTAGAAAATACAGTTTTTGATTTTTGGCAAAAATGATAAGACACAAAATGTTTGTTATTTGTGATGAAATTTTTATCACAAGTTTATATTTCAAAATAAAATGATAAAACTATTTTTGTGTAATTTTAGAGATTTTATGGGAATTTTTAGGATTAAAAATTACATGTTTTTCTGACCAGAACTGCTGCTGCCAGGCTAGGTCGTTCGACTGGACGGTCGACCGGATCAAGTAGCCAGTCGACCGTAGCGGTCGATCGACGTGCACGGATACATGCACGCTGGCTTACCCATAAGCCGGTCGACCGCACGGTCGACCGACTGAGAGCAGGTTGCTCTCGGGTTTCTCCCGGTCGACCGAGCGGTCGACCGGCCAGAGAGCCGTTGCTCTCTGGTTCTGGGGACGGTCGACCGCCCGGTCGACCGGTAGCTGCCAGTGGTTAAAAAGTGACCGTTGGCCGGTCGACCGACCGGTCGACCGGTAGTTCATTTTTGGCAGAATCTGCTGCCAACGGCTAGTTTTGTAAATGGGCTATAAATACCCCGTTGGAAAGAGTTTTTCACTAAGAATTTTTGTGCTAATATTTTCATACTCTCCAGTGTTTTTACAGCAATCAAAAGAAGTTTTTGGACTTTAAATTGAACAATCTATTTGGTGCTTTTGCTAGGGTTTGGAAAATCAAAGAAAAGGTTTTTGGGAAAAGTGTTTGATTCAACTTCTTTATCTTGGTTTCTAGTTTTTCCCAAGGATTTTCTTTGAGTTTTTGATTTCCATTCCTTTGGTTTTTCTCCACACTTGAGCTACATCTACTATCTTATTCTATAGGATCTTTGTGTGGAAAAGAGATTGTTTGTGGTCTTTTGATCACCAAGTTGTAAACCCTATCTTAGCTTGGCTTTGTGCCTTTCCCTCATTGTGTTGAGGAGGTTGTGCTATTGGGTTGTATCCCTCAAGGTGTGAGGTGATCCTTGTGTTGCTAATCCCTCAAGTTGTGAAGTGATTGTTTGTTGGCTTGGTGTTGTGCCTCAAGGAGGAGGTTGTGTTTGTAAGGAGAGGAGTTGGGTACTCCTTGTGATTGTATTGCCCCAAATCCTCAGTGGAGGTTCCCTTTGTGGGAGTCCTTTGTGGACAAGCTAGTGGACTAGAAATCCTTCTGTGTGAAGGCGGGGATGTAGAGCTGGGTGCTCGAACCTCGAAACATTTTTTATTGTTTGCGCTTGATCCCTTGGCTCTCTCTCTCTATATTGTGCCTTGCTTCAATTCATATTGTTCATTCATAATTATTTGCTTGGCTTGTTTGAGTGTGCACTCTTGTTAATTGCAATTAGTTTTCAAATTTCGCATTAAGTTCTCTAGATTAGCATTATCACCTATTCACCCCCCCCTCTAGGTGATTTCAACATATAAATAGTAAAAATTCCTATTTGCATTAAAATTTAATATTAGACTATCAAGGAATCCAAGCATTAAATAAAAAAATAATCAGAATTTAATATTAAACTATCAAGACCATTCAAGCATAAAATAAGAAAAATAATTGACTAACACTTAATTAAAATGTAACATTAAACTATCAAGTTAATCCAAGTATTGAATAAGAAAAATAGTTGACTAGTGTTTAGCAAATAATAAATTAATACTCATTCTCATGTGCCTTCAAGAATACTTGTATAATAACAAAGATTAGATTCAATCGGGTATTCAAGTAAAGAATTAGAAGTAGTGATGTCTAGAGATTAGCAAGTAATGAAGAGAATTTAGTTATTCATAATTAAAGTAAAGCAAAGCAAAGCAAAGCACATGAAATAAAAGATTGCAAATTTAAAAGGAAAACAAGTAAATAACAAAGGAGATTGAGAAAAAGAACTGAAAAATCTTGTATTGAATCTGTCATCTTCAGTTATAAAAGCTCATTCCTTCTTACAAATTAACTCTCAATCTAAAACCTAGAAAACTAAAACTAAAATTTGAAGAAAAAAGCAACTAAAGAAAAATCTTAATTATTGATCTCTAATTGGAGATGATTAATTATGTGATTTTCAATTATTTAAATAGGCCTCAGAGCCAATTACTATAAGATACAAATTAGGACTTTTAATCTAACTCTAATTTCATGTGGGAATTCAATTCTGATATCTGGCATGTTGATCGCTGAATATGACTCATCAGATTGCTTAATTGAGAACAGTGATCAACATAAGAATTGTATTCCTTTTAGTCTTTTTTCGAGAGCATCTTGAATCATCATATTTTGAATTTCAGTAGAAAAAAATATGATCAAAATACTAAAAGGTATTCAGTCTGAACCCGAGTCTCAATTGAATTAGAACTCTAAATTTAATTAAGAATTCTTTATAATCCAAATTTAATTGGGTTCTTTGGGTTCTTTGGGGTTTCTTTTTCCTTGTCCGACCTAAATTAGTCTCTGCACACTCATAATCAAAAAGAGGATTAAATAGCAGAGTTTAATAAAAGATAAATATGAAAATGTGATCATAAATATGCAAAATAATGTGTAATCAGCTATCCTTACGACATGCTTTATTCAAGTTGGCGAAATTAATTTATACTCTCTATTTTTCGTTCTACTTTTTAACCAGGACTGGATTGGTGAGCCAATCAAGATAAAGTGTTTCTCAGATGAAGCCAGTCTTGAGGAGTCAGTCTACTTCCTCATTGAGTACTTGAAGACATTCAGTATTCATCTTTCGTGGCTTTTGCTTTACTTGCTTTGCTTCAGGGAGAATGGATAGTCCGTGGAAGATAATAGAGGATCTACTCCAGGCATGTCAGTTGGAGACCTCGCGAATACGTTGAGATTCTCGGATAGAAACTTCCTGAATTGATTCTTTTCTTGATCTAAAGTCTAATGCCAATCCGGAGGACTCTATTTAGATGATCGAGGTCCACCTGGAATGGCTCAGTCCCCTTCTCTAACTCGTGATTCGTACTGGCTTCCGTTTTCGGAGTCAAAGTCGATGTCAGGGCTGTCACCGTACTGTGATTGCTATTCGGCAGCAACTGTCTTCAGTTTCTTCCTCTCGGGGGAGGTCTCGGAGACTACTCTAGGCTTCTTTGATTTCCACCCTGGCCTCTTTTGAGCACTACTGAAATGGAGTAGGATACCAAACAATTTGGTGGAACGTAGATAGTACGACTTTTATCATATGAAGCCAGGGTCTCCCGAGTATCGCATTGTGGGGGTACTCCACATCTAACACGTAAAATTCTGTGATGACATTGTAGGGGTCCGCGCGCACTGGCAACGAGATGGTCCCCGGAGAGCGCATCTTATTCTCATCGAACCAATATAGGTGAGATTGAGTTTGACAATTGATCAATGCTCGGGCGGCTTCTGGTGAGTCTTCCATCCTATCGAGGACTCCTCCGTATAGGATGTTTACAACTCCCTCTGTCGATCAGGACTTTGGACACTCGGTAGTTGCCGATGAGCATTGTGACGATTAAGACACGTTGTGCAAGAAATGCGCAGTTAATGTGTCAGAGTCAGAGAATAAAACTGGCTTACTTGGGGATAGTGGTGACCTAGTTAAACCATGAGATAGATGGCCTTTCGAGTCTCACTGACATAGATGGCCCGTTCCCCAGAGGTGGAGCCTTCGATCAGAGAGGTGCTGAAGATGGCGTCAACCTCCCGATATTGGATGACTTGGCTATCCAGCTGAGAAGCTTCAGGGGAAACCTCCTTCACCTTGACTTCTGACGGTTTTCCGGATTGAGGATGAACTCTTGGAGATATCCTCGGTCCACTAGCTCTTGAAGTTGTCTCCAGGCTGAACGGCAATCCACGGTGCAGTGTCCTATACAGTAATGAAAGGTGCAATAGTCCTCGGTTCTTGGACCCTTTGGGTTGGGTGGTAGTTGTCTCGGATGCCTAATGAAGTCTTATCCCATGATGGCATTGTACACCTGGTCTACAGAGACTTTGAATAAATAGGATCTACTTCGTCCCCGTGAGTTTTGGCAAGGTTTTGACCTGACTTGTTGATAGCTCTGACTGCCCGACCATGAGTCTTCTTTAGGAGAACAAGATGTACCTTTTGTCCCTCTAATTCGTGCCCATGTTGGGTAAGTGGTGGGCAAAAACTCGGGTGACATCCTTGAAATTGCCTAGAGGGGGTTGAATAGGTGACTAGCTAATCTAATGATGAATTAATACGGAATTAGAAACTATTTATGCAAACTAAAAATTATTATGCTAAACACACAAGTATAACACAAGAGTGTAGCCGAATTCTCGGTGAAGGGCTCTAGACTATCTCCTCAAGATTCCTCTAGATAAGAGTTAAGGTGCCGCTATGGCTCTCTTGGTTAAATACAAGTGTAAGCAAACAAATCCAAGCATATATCAATTTAAGCACAAGTATATATCAAACATATAAAGATGAAAGCAATATAGGCAAGCAAGATATAAACATAAATGAGAGATAGAGAGAGAGCAATTGCAAACACAGGACATTTGTTTCGAGATTCGAGCACCCTTGCTCTACGTCTCCGCCTTCAACACTTTGAAGGATTTCCACTAGAATCGATTGTTGGACCTGCTCTGATACCAAATGTTGGTCCCGAGATGATGCCAATTGTTGGATCTAAAATATACGAGTCAACACTCAAACAAAGATATTAGCGTTACAAAAATAAACTTGCATAAAATAAAATTAAATCTCAAAAAGTAAGGCAAACACAAACACAAGAGATTTATCCTGATTCGGTCCTCGTGACCTACATCCAGTCCCTAAGCCACCCGCTTGAGATTTTCCTTTATCCTATGACTTTGTACACCCAAAATCAACACCTTGCACACCACTTGACAAATCCCCTTTGCCAAATGTGTACAACTCTTCTTACAACCAAGAAGACAAACACCTTGTACAATCTCTCTTCTACACCAAGAAGATGCTCTTGTGCAATGCTCCTCTTTGAGTGATTACAATTGATCCGATAAGCCTTGAATCTGTATGTGATCGTGAACAAGGGCTATTATAGGTGGACTCTCAGAAATCTTCACTATGGAGTAGGAATTTGAGTGAAGAAATGAAAGTGGGAACAGTTTTCTGAAAACCAGATTTTTCAACAGAGTTTTTAGGCAGAAAACTATTGATTTGAATTGGTGTTTTTAGCCTAATATAACAACCCTATTTATAGCTAAACTCTATGGTTAGTTAGGGTAGTTATTAGGACAAATTTGAATATATAATCGTTGGATAACGTTGGATAAAACACCAGAAAATAGAAACTATCCAACAGTCAAAAACTGCTATTAGTCGACTTGGGGTAGGGGGTTAGTCAACTAGGTTGGGCAATTTACACTGGGTTAGTCGAGTAGTATTGGGACCAAGTCGACTAGGTCAAGTTTGAATCAAAAGACAAGTTTCTGAAAACTGAAACTAGTCGACCAGACTAAGGGGTTAGTCGACTAGGCCATTTATTAGTCGACTATATATTCTATTAAGTCGACTAATAATGCATATTGGTCACAAAACAGAGAGTTGGTATATTTGCAGGACAAAGGTTAATCGACTAGGGAAATTGTCAAGTCGACTATACCATGTATAAGTCGACTACTAAAGGGTATAAGTCGACTAATAGGGCTATGATGTGTGTGTGTTTCAAGGCTTTTAACATGCTATTAACCATTACAATACACATCAATAGCTACTCTCTTTGGGAAGTCTTGAACATGTAAAACTCTTGAATAGGTTTTGAGATAGAGCTCCAAATGATGTCTTCACAAATGTATAATCAAAAGCAAGTTCCAACATCGATCCCACCGGATCACTCGGTGCCGCAACACCTACAATGAGTTCACACTAGAACTCCTTGGACTCACTAATCCCTCTCTTCTTCCCGCAAGAACTACATACCGCAAGCACACTAGCTTGCCGAGGCCGCACCTCTACACTGAGCTCTCACTAGAACTCGAAACAACGCAAACCCGCAAGTCTGTCTCCTCAAATACAAAGTAGAACACTTGGTGATCTAAACACTTCTCACAACACCTCTCCTATAAGATAGATATAGCAATAAAAAGCTCAAGTATGTATGAGAAAACTAAGATTGATTTGGTGGTAAAAAACTCAAGAAATCTCTTTTACAAAACACTCTTGAAAAACTCTCATTTTGATATGAAAGTATTTGGCTCTAAAACAAGTGGAGATAAACAGTTAGAAGTGTAGGAAAAACTATCTTGAAAATCCACTTAAAATCTTGTAGAAAATAGTCCAAGGGAGGCTCAATATATAGGCTCCCAAAATAGGACCGTTGGAGGCCAACTCAACAGCTGATGCTGCTGTCGGTCGACCGGCTAACGGTTAGATTTCGACCGTTGTGCCATCGGTCGACCGGCCGGTCGACCAAGGCCTGGATACAGAGAGTAGATGGTCTCTGTCAGTCGACCGCCCGGTCGATTGGGGCTAGATCAAGAAAGCAGAACTCTCTGACAGTCGACCGGGTCGGTCGACTGGCCCTCCAGCCAAACAAGGCCGTGCACGTTTGTGAACGGTGCGGTTGACCGGCAGAAGGCCAGAATACAGGTTTTAGGGATTCAAAACTTGGTCTTATTATCTTCAATAAAATCCCATAAATTCTCAATAATTCTATAAAAATAAGTTCATTGATATATTTTGATATACAAATATGTATGATTAAAAAATCAAAACAAATTACAAACATTTTGAACTATTTTTGTAATATAGAAGTTTTGCCTTAAACAAAAACCTGTATTTTCAAAAACGATTTTTTCAAAACTTTTTCAAATACAAAAATAAGATATTCTAAACACTTTTAAAGCTTAGTGTGTATGGATATAATCTACTACACATATATGATGAAATATCTATGTTTTTAACAATAAGCTCTAAATTAAGTTTTGATAAAACACATGTATATTTTGAATCTTAAAAACCAAACCGGTATTTTCGAAAACGAAAACTCTTTAATGAAAACAGATATAAATCTTGTGTGTGAGTTTATATGAACTTGAGCAATCAACCAACTAATCTATCCTTTACATTTTATCTAAAAAATAAAATCTTGACACTTACAAACATGACACAAGTCTTCTTGGAAATCTTCTCTTGAAGGTCTTCTTCTCCTTCTTGACTTGGTACAAATCTTAATCCAATGAGCTAGACTCCTCTTGAGTACTTGATGTAATTTTGATGCGCGAGATCTTGAATCAAGATGTGCTAGCTCCAAAACTTTGACTATAAATCCTTTGTTGAAGCTAAACACTAACTAAGATCTTGATCAAATATCTGATACTAATTAAATATAAGATCATTAGTACTATAACTACATGAGTTAATCATCATCAAAACTAGAGTGATGGGCCTTCGGGCCAGCAATCCTCAATTTGGATGTACTTCTAGGCACGGGTGAGGATGCTCCTCATCTTGGTGACTTCATGCTTCACTAAGTGCTTATAGGATGAGTAGGGTAACTTGCAGCCAACTTATGAACACAGCGACGATCACGTTGTCGTTGCAGTTGGATACCAGAGCCATTTGACTCTGGAAGTAACTGAAATATTACTTGAAGCTTTCTTCGGGTTTCATCGTGATGGTAAGGAGGTGGTTGCTTCCTTCTCAGCTCCCGTCAGGGAGCATATTGGTGGTAGAAGGCTCGCCTTACTTCTTCGAAATTCCAAAGAGATTGACTTGGAACTGAATAGAATCAGTCGTAGGCAGTGCCTTTGAGACTAGACGGTAACACACGACTTAGGAGCGCATCTTCATGAGAATGGACCACCATCTTATCTTGGTATTGGCGGAGATGTTGGATGGGGTTGGTCGCTCCCGAGTAGTGTTCGAAACTTGGCATCATGAACTTCTTTGGGAAGTGATGAGAGCTGATTTCCTTAGAGAGGGGTGAGTTGAGGATGGCCAAACCATAGGGTTTCGTATCCTTCTGGTGCAGCTGGACGGCTCTTTCAACCTGCTTCCTGACAATTTTCTCTATGTCCTTTACTCGGGTATCTTCAAGACATTCTGCAACTCTGAGTTCTCAAAATTGTAGTAGTAACTTGAGGAGAGTGACCTGTCGCGTTTTCGATTGCTCTCGACGCAAGCGATTTCCGCTGATGAGGATGGAGACAGAGGAGGTCGGGAACCCTCCCCCTCGGGATGTTCAAAAAGCTGCGACTTTTGGAGGATCTCGATCTAAGTAAGGAGCTGATTTTGGATGCTGGCAGTCGCTTCTCTCTCCAGGGCAGTCTACTCACGTTCACGAGTCGTCTCCGCTCTTTGCTCTTCTAATTTTTTCTTGGA
Organism: Agave tequilana; assembly: GCA_038442645.1. Classification (NCBI taxonomy): domain Eukaryota; kingdom Viridiplantae; phylum Streptophyta; class Magnoliopsida; order Asparagales; family Asparagaceae; genus Agave; species Agave tequilana. Next base: position 51,325 of record JAVJIF010027817.1, read on the forward strand.
GGCTAGAAAATATCTGGAGAAGTTGACCTTCAATGAGTTGTGTTGCTTCAAGCTGATTTACCCCCACTTTGAGCATGATAGCTAGCGGAGAGAGTTCTTCATTGACTTCTTTGACGTGAACATCTGAGAGGATAGGAGGGTTGAAAGCTCCAGTGCCTACAACAGCGACCGATTTTCCTTTGGAGGTTGCTATAGCTGTGGCTGTGGATGTGCTCTTCTTGGAAGGGTACATCTCTGATATCGACGAGGTTTTTGTAGGAGGGTTTGAGGATGAGAGAACTTTGAGCGTTCACTCGAAATTTCAATGAAAGCACAAAATGTAGGGGTAAATTCCTCGGGAGAATTTATCTACACTCATTTGTATTGGAATTTTGAAGATAAAGAATAGAACAATGTAAATACTAGAAAATTTATTTGGAAAATCTCGCTGGGGAAAAACCACGGTGGCAAAAGAGTGAGGTTTCACTAAAGTAAAAAGATTACAGTGGGATTCATAGATCTGTTACAGACTTTTTCTCTAGGACGCGGTCTCTTGTGCAAAAGAGGGAATAGAATTTTATAGTTGAAGGGTAGTGGGCCGAGTCATGGTTTCTGAGAATTTCGCCTTCGAATCTGCCCATGATCATAATTGTGCGTAACATCCTAACTGTAATTGGTTACACGTGATACATAATATTTGAGAGCGTCTTGACCAGCGAGAATTTGGATCCTAATCCGCTTTTACATCCCCCGTGCTCATTAGTTATAACCGAGTGGACTGTTAAGTGGATGGTCAGGATCCTCAGACTAAGAGGCAATCCAGTGACCCTGTGAACTGTTATCATTTGCTAGGTGACTCATTTTTTACCACTCCATATTCTTAATCCAGACAGCTACACAAAGTTAAAGAAACTACAGTTTAAAACTGGTTTGCAAACTAAGCTCTCTTTCTGCTTTCCCGTCCTTCTCTCTTGCATGTGCAAACCAAACACTTGAGTTCATATGAGAAATTTCTTTTAGCTCTTTCTTCTCTCTTTATGACTTTCTTCATCTCTCTTTTACCTCTACCAAAAAAAAAATAACAGGCCTAGTTTATGCCAAAAGACCCGTTCCAACCCCGATTAATTTGTATCCGACCATTACGTATCATGTGTCGACTCAGAGCGCAAATAGGTCCATTCTCACCCGAAAAAGGTAAGATTTTGCTTATATATTTCCCGAACTGCGCTTGTTCTTCAATTTTCTCCTTTTTTCTATTTAAACTTTTTAAAGCTTTTTTATAATTTATTTTCTTTTTTTTTTACCTATTGCTTTTTTACTGTCGTACCATGGCATATCCAAATCAACCATGCCTCTCAATTACCCCCGATGCAGGCTGATTACCCTCAGGTGCAGCAGTTTGGTTATCCTCCATTCCAGCATAGTGACCTCACGACGGATATGGCGATACAGTCTGATTATCCTCCAACACAAGCTAATCACACCATGATGGAAATGGTCGTGCAACCTGAGTATCACTACAGTGCAGACCCAAGAATGCTGCCTAACTGCCCGATGTAGCCCGGTTCCATTGTAAAAACTCGGGGCACCATCAAACAAAGAGTCCAGGCTTACGGCTTAATCGCTGTACTGTGCTGCCTACGCTGCACTGTGCTTTTCCACTTGCAGGTGCATGCACCTGCGCCTGCGCCTGCGCCTGCGCCCTTTTCGCTGCACTGCACTGTGCACCTGTGCCTGTGCCTGTGCCTGTGCTTTTTTCGCTACGCTGCACTGTGCCTTTCACTGCAAGTTTGCCTGCGTCTGCGCCCGAGACTATGCCATCCACTCTTGGGGATCTTCCATACATAATTAAGTTTGGGGCATGGCACTGATACCAATTGTAAGGACTCGGGGCACCATCCCAAAAGACTAGCCTTCTAAGTGGAGTAGCCTAAATCTTTATATACTCAAGACCATCCCCCTGTCTAGCTAATGTGGGACTATTTATTTGCAGAAATCTTAACAAACAACAATAGGTATCAGAGCGATGGCTAGCAAGATGACCACGACAACCAAGTTCGAGGTGGAGAAATTTGACTGGAAGACGAACTTCCTGTTGTGGAAGATGCGAGTAACGTCGTTGCTCGTGAAGGAGGGCACACACAAGGCCCTACTTGGTATTGAGAAGAAGCCATCGAAGATGGAGGATGATGAGTGAAACGACATCAACTTTCGCGCAAAGGCGATGATCATATTGTGCCTATCAGATGAGGTCATCTACAACGTGATGAACGAGGAGACAACTGTTAGTCCTTAGTGTAGGCTGGAGAGCTAGTACATGACGAAGAGTTTGTCGAACAAGCTCTTCATGAAGAAGCAGTTATATAGCCTTCAGATGAAGGAAGGTACGCCTATTCTACAACATCTCAATGCTTTTAATAGAATTTTAAGCGACTTGTTAACTCTAGAGGTTAAGCTAGAAGAAGAAAATAAAGCTCTTCTGTTACCTCTTCTCTTCCATCAAGTTATGACCACATGGCGGCCACCATCATGTATGGTAAGAAAACCTTAGAGTTAGAAGATGTCAGGCAGATGATTCTAAACAATGAGCTGATGAAGAAAATAGATTCTATAAAAGAGGCCTCGAGATTATTTGTCAAGGGCCAGAGGGGAAGATCAAATAATAGGGGACCCAAAAGGGATCCAAAGGCTTCTAGCAGTTTCTCTTGCTGCTTTTGCAAGAAACCAGAACACATCAAGAAAAATTATATGAAATACAAGGAGATGCTGAAAAGAAAAGACGGCAAAGATTCTGATGGGCCTAGTACCAACGGAAAGTCAGATCAAGCTGAGGTTGTCGAAGAAGCAGATGAGGATTCATGCGATGTCTTGACAGCTGAGTCAAGAAAAGGAAATACTTAGATGCTTGGTTACTTGACTCGAGGTGCACATATCGCATGTGCCCAAAAAGAGAGTGGTTCAGTACTTATAAGCCTTATGATGGAGGCTCTGTCCTGATGGGAAATGATGTTGTATGTAAGACTGTTGGCATCGGAAACATCTGATGAGGATGTTTGATGGACAAGTTCAAACTCTCACGATGTTACATTCCGGATTTAAAAAAATATCTTCTCCTCGTTGGGAGCTTTGGAAGCTCGTGGGTACAAGTTTTTTCTGTGCAGATGGAGCAATCAAGTTTCTAAAGACTTCATGACGATTCTCAAAGGAGAATGGACAACAAACTTGTACAAGTTGATAGGAAGCATTATTATTGATGATGCTTCAGCAGCAATAGAGAAGGAGGATACTACAAGACTTTGGCACATGCGTCTTGGGCACATGAGCGAGCGAGGTCTTCAAGTCCTACACAAAAGGAGTGCTCTACCAGGTATCAAATATCACAAACCTGATCTTTGTTAATTTTATATTATGGGTAGGCAACGTAGAGTAGCTTTCTCTACATCTCAGCACAAAACAAAAGGCTTGTTAGCATATACACGGAGTGTGGGGGCCTTCGCCAGTAGCATCCATTGGAGGTGCTAGGTACTATGTTACTTTTATAGATGATTTTTCAAGGAAAGTTTGGGTATACTTCTTGAAGAAAAAATCGGATGTATTTCAGAAGTTTAAGGAATGAAAAACTTTGGTGGAAAATCAGACGGGGCGGAAGGTGAAAATCTTGAGGTTCGATAATGGAGGCGAGTACACCTCCAAAGAATTCAAAGACTACTTACAAGCAAGGGCATCAAACACCAGCTAAGTATTTTAGGGCGACCAGAACAAAACAGAGTAGCAGAGCGCATGAATCGGACACTTACAGAGCATGATCGCAGTATCAAATCACAGGCTGACATGTCTGAAGAATTTTGGGCAGAGGCGGTGAATCATGCGAGTTATTTGGTAAACATGTCACCATTACAGCTATTGATCTTCAGATCCCAGAGGAGATATGGCAAGGAGTATCTGTGGACTTTTCAATCTTACAGATTTTTGGTTACCCGGTATATAGTTTAGTTTATAGTCAAAAAAGGAACAAACTGGAGTTCAAGTTTTAAGAAGTGTATCTTCATCGGATTTACCAAAGGAGTCAAGGGTTTCAGACTTTAGGCTCCCAAAAAAAGAAGTGCCTTTACCAACAGAGATATGATCTTTGATGAAGATTTAATGTTGCAAGAAAAGTCAGAGACAGAGGATAAAGCGTAAGGTGGAGCTTCAGACAATCAGCAGCAGACACTCAGAAAAAGGGAGTCGAGTTCTCAGATAGCCCTAAAGGCATGAAGGGTCAGAAGAGGACTCCTAGGATTCAGATAGAGATAAACAGGAGGCTACTTAAAAGCAACCTAAAGCATTGAGGCGGTCAGTTAGAGTTACGGTGAAGGTATGGTTGGGATGAAGATCATGTCTCTTTCGCATTAGTAACAGAAACAAGAGAACCTCATAGTTACAGGAAAGCAATCGAGGCAGATGACCATGACAAGTGGATTACAGCCATGGAGAAAGAGATGGAGTTTTTGGATAGAAACCAACATAGAAATTAGTTGATCTTCCAAAGGACTCCAAAGCAATAAGTTACAGATGGGTCTTTCGTAAGAAGGACAATGAGCAATACAAGGTAAGCTTAGTTGCCAAAGGATATGCTCAGAAGGAGGGTATTGACTACAATGAAAATTTCTTTCCTGTAGTCAAGCAAACATCTATTCAGATGTTATTGGCGATAGTTATTCAGTTTAATCTAAGTTGGAGCATATGGACGTCAAAATAACGTTTATGTACGGTGAGCTGGAGGAGAAAATATACATGAAACAACCTGAAGGTTATATTCAGGAAGGTAAAGAAAACAAGGTATGTCTTCTAAAGTAGTCCCTCTATGAACTTAAACAGTCTCCCAGGCAATGGTATAGACGGTTCGACTCATTCTTGATCAAGGCCAAATACAGTCGATGTGAGTATGATAGTTGTGTCTATTTCAAGTAGAGTGATAATATGACATATTTGCTGTTATATGTGGATGATATGCTGATTGCTGCGAGAAATAAGACACATGTTCAGAAGCTTAAAGCTCAACTCAAAAAGGAATTTGACATGAAAGATTTGAGAGAAGCCAAGAAGATCTTCGGTATGGAAATCACTCGAGACAGAGGCTCATGAAGACTTTG